>QVQU01290804.1:0-11898 GCA_003456935.1 Machilis hrabei | reverse complement strand
GAGCATACTTCTGTGGAACATAGATAAGAGTGAAATGAGAAAATAGTCAGTAGTGTTTACTGTGAGTTGGAAATGCACAAAATGTGTGCTTAATTACCAATGATCCATTTAGTGCAGGCAGTATCCTTTGATCTCCATGAATACGTCGACCATCTTTGAGCCTTTACATTAGTCTGCTCTCCTACATAGTCTCTGCTCCAGAACTGATGCACTTACCATACCTCTCGTCATACAATCTCTATGCTAATAAGCTTAACCTGTTCTTCACCGTCAATTTGAGGTGAAGAAAACATTTCCTTGCCACATGTAACTTCGTGAACAATGACGAGTTCAAATGAACATTAAATATCTAGCCGAAATCAGTGCTGGAAACCTTGTATGACGAGAGGTTACAAAACCTGTTGCCCTGCTATAACAAGTGCCTCAATTCCAAGATCGATTATGTAGAAAGTAAACTAATATAAGTTTTGACTGTATTACATATTTTTTTTTCTTATGCATAGGTCAACTAACATTTACTTTTCAAAAGACCCTCGTACCAATGATCCATTTAGTGCAGGCAGTATCCTTTGATCTCCATGAATACGTCGACCATCTTTGAGCCACATGATTTGTGGTGCTGGGTCTCCAGTTGCTGTACAGTCAAGAGAAAGAAATTCTCTTTCCTCCTTAACCACTCTTTTAGGCAGATGGGAAAGAGATGGTGGAACTGAAATAAGAACAATAAAAAATGTGAAGATATATCCAAATTACTCATGTTTCATGGCTTTTTATTAGTGGTGGGTCGAAGGTTCGTCTGTCGAACCGAACCGAACCGAACCCTAAGGGTTCGGTTCGGGTTCAAAATCGAACTTTTTGGTAAGTTTGGTTCGGGTTCGCGAACTTTTGCGAACCCGGGTTCAAATTTTAAAATTTTAAAAAGGAACTTTTTGTTAGAGGTGGGTCGAAGGTTCGTCTGTCGAACTGAGCCGAACCGAACCCGAACCGAACACTAAGGGTTCGGTTCGGGTTCGAAAGTCGAACTTTTTGGTAAGTTCGGTTCGGTTCGGATGCAAAAACCAGGGTTCGACCCACCCCTACTTTTTATTACTACTTTTGTTTATATTTGATACATTTATACTGTATATTTTTCAGTGTAACACATTGTTAGACATTTGTAACTCAACACTAAAAGAATTTTCATTTGTTAGTATGAAAAGAGATAAAAGCAGTTTCTTCCATCTCCATAGGTTTTCTGACAGTGCCGGTACCACCGGGATTGGACCATCCCTAGTGTACTTACAGTGTTGAGAGTTTTGTTAGTTACAACATCCCCTTTATAATTTTAAGCCCCAAAAGTTGGGAGCCCACCTACAACATTCNCCCCTTCTTTAATATCTTTTGCCCCAATAGTTGGGAGCCCAATAATACAACACCCTTCATGAAACACAAATTACACTTTAGAATAAATATATCGCGGTTAGGTTCATGGTGACCAGACACAGTTTCTTATATTGAGAAAGCAAACACAACAGCTCGAGGAATTCAGTTCAAACGGTTATTTATTGGCATAGGCCTTCCTACTAGACAACAGTTACATTCCCACCCACACAGAAGTACATAACCAAACCCCAAANGCAATCACATCCCCATAAAATCCCACAAATAGTCATTTTAGTTTATAGTCCGACGTAATTAATAGCTTGCATACATTTTATTCAAATTGGTTCAGGCGTGGTTACTTTGAAGCACATCACTGTCAAGTTATGGAACAAATTTAGTCTTTCGAACAATCCCTACGAGCTCGGCAAAATAGGTTATTAAATGGTTGGATCTCACTGGTTTTTCCAGCTGTGATTAAGTTCTGTCACACGGTGACGCTGTTGAATCAATTATATCACCCATTGTTCGAAGGCATCTTAATATGGCGGAAATGAAGGCTAGTTTTGAGTTTGGTTGGAATCATGAGCGATATTCGAATTCGAAGTTAGGCCTAAAATGGACCAAAATTGATGCAACTGCACACTCTGATCTACAAATCACTTCTGTATTTATCCTTCCAACACTTTTACATTGTCGTAATCGGGTGCATCGTTGATTTGTAAAATTACGCCAGCGGTTTAAATCACACGTCACGCATCTTCATTTTCGGCGGCAATCCAAATCGTCTCGTTCCACGGAAAAATTTAGTTCGGAGTTGAAATTTAAATTGAGTTGTTTTCTTCTTCCGTTCTCGTTCCATAATTTGTGTTATTTCGCTATTTCTACTTTTCGACGAACATTTCTGCTAACTGCGGCCTATCTTGTTGAATACTTAATAAATCGCCGTTTCATTGTCCTTGATATCCCTACGCCGTGAAAAATGTTACATTAAAAGCATACCGAACCCAACTGACCACACTGCCTTGCCACTGGAAGAAATGGCATATTTCACTGCATAATATTCGGTTTTCGCATAAATTTAAATATGATTATTTCGAAACTAACTCTCAAGTTTAACCCTTCTAGATCCCCTAATTCTTAATTTTGCACAGGCTAATCAGCTTCAGACCATATGTTACACAGTGACACACTATCACTGTACACACTTTGATGACTCTATATATTGGGACTAACTGCAGAGCATACTTCTGTGGAACATAGATAAGAGTGAAATGAGAAAATAGTCAGTAGTGTTTACTGTGAGTTGGAAATGCANAAAATGTGTGCTTAATTTTAATAGCAGGTCAGTTGCAACACTTCAATAGTGAAAGCATGTTTTGTTTGTTTGACAGATATAAAATAAGCAAGAAGTTGCATGTATATTGGTAGATTTATAAATAACAACTTGCTAGGTTTACATATTTTGCCTCCACTATCCAGTGGATTCATCAGGTGAGTCCTACATTTCTTGGTAACCTTTTTTGGAATTTGTCAGGTTGGTATTTTTTATCTGAACTGTCAGAATCACCAAAGAATCACTTAACATTGCACTACATACTTAAAAAAACAACTTCATATGACGTTGCAGTGCACTTCTAAAATTGTTTTCACATAAAAAGTTTAAATAGGGGCGCCTTGTTGGGCATTACTATCAGTTCCAGCTGGTGTTAATTTGTTGTGTACAAATACAGTTACCGTCTGTGTGGGCAACTTTGGGTTTCAATTCTTTAACATTGTCTCGTTGTTTGAGTGTTGTCCAGTTTACTGTTAATCCTAAAAATGTTCTGGTATAAAAGTCGATGGTGGGATGTCTGGTAGTTTTGGTCAATTGTTTGTTGAAGTATCTTTATGATTATTTACGAACAAACTCTTCCATCTGCTGGCCTTTTTCTCTGTTAAGATTATCGGGTGTGTTCCATATTGCAATGGTCTCTACTCATTGTTTAATTAGCACCATTTATTAATTGACTGTTTGCCAATTTTGATTCGTTTTTTTTTTTTTAGAAGTATGTTCTCAGAGGCCGGTGTTTTCTTTATGAAATTTTACATGATAATTATGCTCTGCGATTGTAGTCTAGAGATTTTGTCTGGTTTGTTCTATGTAGAAGGCTCCATATTCACATTCTATCCTGTATATGCCACTCTTGTCTAATGCATTGGTACTCCCTTTGAACTTTGCAAAAAGGTCAATGGTGTTAGGTGCAATTTTATCTGAAGCTTGGATATCATATATCTCTTTCATACACACTGATTTTAATGTATTGGAAATGGGGGGACAGGGAGGTTGTAGAANGGTGTACTGGCATTCTTCTTCTTCTTTTAGTTTGGGTGTTGGCTATTTCTTTTTTAATCTGCCTTTGGTATTTTTCGATGTTGCTCCCTTTGTATCCGTTTCTTATTGCTGCGGTCTTTGGCTCTTTGATTTCTTTTTTCAAGCTATCTTCATCTGAACTTATTATGAATGTGCGATGTACAAAATTTTTCTCCAAATTGAACTTGTGACTATTAGCATTAAAGGAATCGCTGGGTATGTATAGATCGTTGTTGTAGGTTTTCTATATACTGAAGTTCTGATCTTATTGCTGTTATTTCTTTCCAGGAGTAAGTCAAGGAAAAGTAGTTTTTTATGATTTTCTTCTTCTAGTGTGAACTTTATGTCTGAGACCACATTGTTTAATTCTTTGACAAAGTGCTTGAATGTTTCTTTAGGATGGATCCAAATTTTTTAAATGTCTACTTGGGTTTACGGGTTGTATTGTTGATTAGGTTATCTTCTAATTCCTCTAACAAGGCATTTGCCACTGTACTGGAAAGGGGAGATCCCATAGTGACACATTAATATGTTCAAAATACTGGGTTTGGTATGTGAAAGTTTCATATTTATTCTTGGCCTTCAGATTTGATGAAACTGAATTTCAAAAGTTTTTATTTATGGTTAAGTTTTTAGCTGTAATCTTACCATACTTTAAACAATGCAAAGAAAATCGGAACAAAAGTGTGTATATGAAAATGACAACTTTAGATGGACTTCACGAGTGAACTTAATAAATCAACAACAAAAAATTCAATTGTAAGTCTACAATAAACAATGACTTGTATTGAAATAAAATAGTATTTCACTGCATTTTACAAATCAAAAATGTTAACAGTAGCAAAACTCTGCACATTTCTAGATTGTAAACCCAGACAACCACCAACCAAAAATGGAATATATAAACTGGGTAGACAGACAAATCAACAAAGATTTTAGCAAGAAAATTTAAATTGACATTTTTNAGGAAAACATTTTTTTTTTCACCTTTGATGTTAATTGTAGCTGTAGCTCTTTTTTCCCCAGCAGAATTCCTTGCAATGCATATGTATATTCCTCCATCTCTTTGTGTTGCACTCATNACATCAAGAGTGCTGTGTCCTGCAACTGAAGTTGGCTGTCCATCTAGTGAACGGCCATCAAGGAGCCATAACAAGCGAGGTGTTGGCCTTCCTTCTGCTGAGCATTCGAGTGAAAAACTAAGAACAAAAGTAATATTAATATGGTAGTGCATTATTACTGAAAAATAAATAAACACTGAGAAACAATTTTGCAATTAAATTAATATCAAAATCATTTTAAAAAACATATGCTACTGAGAAATTGACTGAGAACACGGACTTTTTGGTACTGATTCACCTTAGACGTTACACCTCAGAGTGAATTTCAGTTATAATAAGATGTGTCACTAGCTATCAAACCAAATACATCCCTAGTGCTTTGAATGCACATGGATATAATAAGCACAAGAGTTTGGAGACTAGCTTGGCATTGACAATTCACTGGTTCTCAACTGCAGCTTTATTTTAGANAAAAANACAGCCAAGTTGTGCAAGTCACACAAAAAAACTGTATATTAGTATTGGGTTGAACTGAAAGTCAGTTAACATCTTTGATTGATTATTTGAGTTTACGATTCTAATTGAGACCCGACATTTCAGGATGATTGAATTTTGCCATTCACTTATCACAAAGTCAGCAGTGGGTTCTTTTACACTGAACACTTATCGCTGAATTGCCACTTTTAAAGTCAATTGTGGAAGATGCCAATCATCATACAGTAGAACGTCAAAAATCCGAACTAATTGGGACCATAGGTAGTTCGGATTTTCAAATTGTTCGGATTTTCGAAAATAACCAAGAAAGTACCGTTTAGGAAAATAGTATGCCATTTAATCAAATAAAGTGGTTATACAATATGTACAGTACATACATATGTATGTAACATAATTAAACAAAGAAAATTGAATGAACTTCTGAAAAATACACCGACTTCACACAAAGATACTTGAATTAATTTCTGTAAGGAAAAACTGACTTAAACTCATTTAAAAAAATCACTGANNTTTGGCTGTTTGTTGTTTATCGCTTCATGGGAGTGTGTTNGGATNTTTGACATTCGGATTTTTGACGTTCTACTGTNCCTTAATTTGGAGTACTCCCAGGCATTCTTGAAGCTTTATAGTCTGGCTTATAGTGAGGTTTCATCCCATGAGACTTCTTATCATTAAACTTACCAGTTAGCCACAGTTTTTGAGCATGTTTACTAATTATAAGATAAACTGTCATGATTTTGTCACCAGTCAGTAGATGATACGAGTGTATTGGTGAGCATTTCAATGTTGCCATGCGTTGATGATTATACTGGTGACTAAAATAATAATATTTCTCAGATGTATTTTCTAGAGTTAATAAATCTAGACCACACAAATGAAGGTAAAGAGGAAGTTTGTGCTTNTTACCAAATTGCTTAAATTAGTTTTGAGTACCAAGCTGAAATATTTTATAGTCCTTTTATAGTGATTGCATGGGATACTTGAATATAATTTTGAAAGTTTATCCCAACACTAAAAAACTCAGCACATTCTGTACTGCACCCACAACACAAGTTNNATGCCTTACTTTCATCTTTTTATAAATGTCTGCATTTATCTTTGTNGTCTACCACATTCAAATGTGTGATGTTTATTACTGTAACACATAGTTCCAATTAGATGAAACACACATGATTTTTGTCTATAGTTTTGCCCATAAATATGTGATAATTGTCTCAAACTGTAAACATGTATGCCAAAAATAAAAATTAGGTTATTATGACACAACAATAGCTACTCCAGTTTATTTAGTAATTTGGGTGTCTGTATAATCAGGAACTCGGAACGTAATGCCAGAAGAGTTCTGGAACTGGTTTTAACTGTTTCACTTCGAGAGATTGTTAGCGAGAACACGAGCGGTATAGAAATGATCAAATATGCTGTTTACAACTGAACCATTCCCAACATTGAAACGTTTTTGTCAACTGAGCTTCTGTGGCGTTTACCAAAATAAGCACTCGGTGTGAGTATGAACAATTAGAAAAACTTGACTGAAGAGCGATCCAAACAGCAGAAAGGTTTCATCAATAGAACTTGTATTGCAGTTTCAATTGAACTGTTCAGAGTTAAGCCCAGCTCCAAGAGCACTTCAACTCTCCCGTTATTGATCGAAAAGTTCTCGTGAAGGGAAAATATATTGCACAAAATACAAAATGCTGCAAGTTTGTTTCTGCTCACAGGTAGGGCTGTGCGATATTGGCTTTCAAATATTTCTTCGATATATTGATATGCAGTTTCTAAAAAGCAATACACAGTTTAGAAAATATCGATATCGAGTTCAAAAAATCGATATCTAGTTTAGAAAACATCAGTTTTCAATTTCGTAAACATCTTGTGGCCCACGACCCCCAATCTAGACCAGACACGTTGGCTAGAGGGAAATAAATAAAATTACATGTTGTTCTTGAAATTAGATATAGATATTTATTTATCGATATCGATATTTTCAAAACTTGATATCAATATTTTTCGATGATAATTATATGGTGCTTTACGTCCCGTCAACAAACGATGGGTCATTAGGGACTGATATATTTCGAAACTCGTTATCGACATTTTTCTAAACTCTCCGTCTTTGAATTCCCAAAGATCATAATAACTCATGTTTATGGTGTTATTACATTATCACTGTAACATTGTTGCAAATAGCTAAACGTAACAATATCCCGAGAAATTAATAATGATTTTTGTGGTGTGTTACGTTTTGCCAACACCTGAAGGGTCATTCCAGGATGACGAACAATGCTTACTGTGATTAATGAAGAGAATCGAGAATCACAATCTAAGTGACTGAGGATTGAAAAGCCTTTTCTGTACACTTGCAAAGAGAGAATGCCAGTGCACAATGCAAGAAACAATCAGGAATGATTGACAAGCATCGTTCACTCAGAAACAGGAACGGACGAGTGACAAGCATTCGGGAACTCCTCTGGAACACATCAAACAGTCACTAGACACTATCACTCATTGCAGATTATAAGTTCTAGGAGCGAGAACAAAAAACAGTTCGACTTTACGTTCCGACTACCTGAGTAAAATGTGACCCAGGACTTATGAACAATATCAGCAAGTGGACCTTGTGACATACACAATTTTCTGATCTAGGCATCTGCTGCATTTGGTTATCTAGGTTGAATTACTCTGCCATGGTAAACACTATACTTCACTATGATAACAAAAAACGTTATCAATGGCTTCTCCTAAAATTGTGGTAAAATCAATATTAAGGGCACTGGGGTTGGTGTACCTGCTTCACTTTGGCAAGATGATAAGGAATAATATATTTTGTACATTTTGCATGAATTACAATAGCATGAAATGAGACCATTGCTGCCTAACACATAACCTTTTAATCACTGTGTGTTTCAAAGACCTAGGTGTGAATAAAGCATGTATTAGCAGAAACAGTTATTGAAACATTTCAGTGTTATGTATTGGTTAGAGAAGATGAAAAAGTTCCTAACCTTCCTCCAAGTGTGACATCCTGACTTAAAGGAAGTGTCGTTAATGTGGGCGGCACTTTGACGTCAACATGAACTTCTCGATAATCGCGACCTGCATTGTTCATTGCTGAACAAATGTAGCTTCCAGAATCANATGCCTAAAAATAAGAACAGAAATTTACAAATTCTGGATGTTATATTGTTATACACACAGTTGTTTATTAATAACCCAACGAAACATTCTGTCTTTACTTCAAAACACTTCCAACGAATGAACCGTTCCAATTAAAATAGAAAATACAGTACCTCAGCTCGATGAATGATCAAATCCCCAGATGGATGAACTTCCATACGAGGATTGTTGGAAACTGACTGTCCAAGATGCGTCCAATCAACAGTAGGCAGCGGATAGCCTTGGGCTCGACAAGGCACTAGCATATGGCCTCCTCGAACAACTTCATACTGCTTTTCACTGGGTAGAATGCGTGGAGGAACTGAGTTAAGTAAAAATAATACATAAGCTATCATAACATAACAAAATTGTTGCGAGACACAAATAAAACTGCTAAACATATAACTGAATATATATAAATAATTATTTTCAAAGTACACACATAATGAAATACATGCTAAGCAGCATGTATCCAAACAAATTGATGAGACATGAAATATGTTGCATTGGCAAAGTCTCTATTCAAAGTGAGAGTAGAACATAGGAGACAAAATCTTGCGCTTTTCTACAAGCGGCCACCAAGAATGGTTCTAGGGAATGCGTACGTTGGCTCAGGTAGCTACGTAGGCTAGACACTTGCCATAATAATTTAGCTTTGCTAAACCCTGAAAGACTGAGATTAGAAATTACAGATAAGTGGCCCAATACGTGATAAAAGTAATTATACTTATTAATGACTAATGAGCCAAAGGGCAAGATGGCTCCAAGTAATTAATAATCCCTTGCCTTTTTTTTTAGATGTGTGAATATGTATCCACACTTGCTGATTTAAATGTAGAGGTTTTAGGATATTTAACACCCACTAGCAAAAAAATATTATATCTTCTTTAATTTTTCCCGTAGAAATACATGGTTTGAAAAAAAATTTGTGAAATTAATTAAAACCACAATACTGTGGAAAAAAACTAAAAATATATAAGGTTATTCTTCATACAATGTACTTCTTGTGAGAGCTATTAAAACACGGAGCTTCATAAAACTGGTGCTACCACCTGTTGCACTTTGAGGTTCATCAGCAGAAAGTGACAATAATTCAAAGCAAAGTATACAAGAAACAGTTACACAAAATGGAGTGTGTGGCATAATGGTGACCTGTTGCTTTACCAGCTCCTCTTGGACAAGCACAGAGCTATGTGCAGGGGCATTGTCGCCTAGCAGTAGCCAGTTCTTCTCGTGCCACAACCTCAGACACTTATGATGAATTGAATTGTGTAAACTGCGAAGGATCTCCACATAGCGATGTTTGTTANGGTCGCTCCTTCTGGGATGAATTCCATGTGAACAGTTCTAGATGAGTCGAAAAACATTTCAAGCATTACCTTGCCTTTTGACCTGTCCTGTTGCACTTTCTTTCTTCTTAGGGATGTTGGCGATTTCCAGGTGACTGATTGTCACTTCAGTTGTGGATCTTACAGAAAATACCATGTTTCATCTCCTGTTACGATCCAGTTGAGAAACATGCCATCTTGGTCACTGCAAATGGTCATGCGATTTGCACATTGGTCTTGCGTCAGGACGCGTGGAACAATGTGCTGGGTAACATGAGATATGTTCAGTTAGTCAGTTAGAATTTTGTGGCAAGTACCAAGGCTGATCCCTGCTCCTGCTGCGACATCATCTACTGTTTGGGATCGGTTTGCAAGCACCAACATTTCAACTTCTTGGATCTTGTGTTCAGTTCTCACAGTTCTTGGCCANACTGTCTCTACCCTGTGCAAAATTATTGTGCCACTTAAACACAGCACTACAGGCCAAGGCTTCTTCACTGAACACTTGCTACATCATCTGAAAGGTTTCGCTAGCGGATTTGCCTACGTTTTGGCAGAACTTGACATTTGCCCATTGCTCAAACTGTGACGTTCTTGATGTCCACTTCTTGCACTCCACCACCTTTCACAACACTGAATTTCTTTCCGAATACACTGCAGGCATGCTACTGCCTCATGCTGGGGCGAGAGAAGAAATGGCACATCGCCATATTGCGTAGCCTCTTATCCGCAGTACTGTATAGCATCACCACTATGCGGTCAGTCCATGAAATTATGGGCTGCACTACGTATGCTTTGTAAAATAATTTGGACGGAACAATTAAACGTTTAAAGGCAACATTAGCTGCTCATGGTCATAAACAGGCATACGGTGTAGATTACTTTTCAACATTTGCACTTTAGTAAAATTGTTTTTGGTTTTATTGAAACATAAAGTGTGCTTATTTGTGTGGAAATCGTAAAGAAAATTCCTCCAGGTTACAAAAATTCTATTAATGATGCTTTTGTATTAAAACTTAAGAAATTTATATATGGTTTAAAGCAATCTGGATGCAAATGGTATCATCATATTGCAAATGTCTGAGGAAATGGGTTTTGTATCTTCTAAATATTGTCCTTGTATTTTTCAATTTGATAGGAACTGTAAATACTATTATATGTTGATGATATAACTGTGTTCCCAAGAGACGATAATATATTAGATTACATTTATAAATCATTATCTGAGTATTATGAGGTTGTAGATTTAGGTCCAATTAGAAGTTTTCTAGGAGTGGAATTTGAATTCATTAATGATTGTTATTGTTCATATCAAAGAAAATATATCTTGGAAGTTGTTGGATAGTTAATTCAAATAGGCTATACACAGGATGTAGATGTAGGAACTACTTTTACTCATTTTAAATTATTAGGTTCATTGTTATTTCTTGCAAACCTGTCACATCTCAATATTATTTATTCTGTGATTTATTTGGCACAGTTTTCAAGTGAGTCAAACACAGAGCATTAAACATTTGTGTTGAGAGTTTTGAAATATTCAGGTTGTACAAGAGTTTAATACATTACTTTGTCTAAAGCATCTTCGTATGACTTTACAATGTATTCCGATGCATCATGGGCTACCGCCATGGACACTAGACGTTCATTTAGTGGTTATTTTTGGAGAATTAGGAATGTATATTTGGGATGGAGAACTAGCATACAAAAATGTATATGAAAGAGTGCTATGGAGGCTGAATATCTAGCATTGGATTTAGCTTGTGCAGAGGTTGTTTGGCTTTTAAATATTTGTAATAAGTATAAAGGTTAATTAAGGTTTTGTTGGAAACTTGAATAGAAATTCATAACCAAACGTGCTTAATAAGTATAACGGTTTTCCTTTCCAAAATATTAAGCCTTTAGTTTTAAGTGATAATCAGTCAGTTATTTAATTTTTACAGAACACCATTGTAAATAATTGCACAAAGCACATAGATGTAAGATATCATGTTATAAGAGAGTTGCTGTGTGCTAACAGGTTGATTTTGAGGTATGTTAAAACTGATAAGAATGTTGCAGATTTATTAACTAAATCATTGTTAAAAAGTAAACTTATGTCATTTAATGAGTGTATATTTCATTCTCTTGGAAGAGGGTAGTGGGCAGATGT
>QVQU01290698.1:0-10908 GCA_003456935.1 Machilis hrabei | reverse complement strand
ATATATAATTTACTTTAAATTAATGAGATAACTATCTCGCATGAGTTAAGGAGGTTAAACAAAAGTTGTGGGCGAGTTAATTTATGGAAGGAGACTATCCTTCCCAAATAACTGTATGCATCTCTTGGTATGCTGGCTGAATTACTTGCTCCAACATATGATGACTGTTGCTAAAAAAATCCAAGCAGATGGCAGAATTCTTCCTTTCCACTTTCAGTTTCTGAAAGCAAGAAATCTGCTCATCTTAAAATTTGCAAAGATTCGGCAGAGTTCTTCCAAGGTCTAAGTGGTGAGATNCTGGCCATGAGATGCCATTAAGATTATCTAACTCACATTCACCTACATAATTTTCTGCCTCTTTATATCAATCTCCTTTGTCAACTTCAGCATCATATTTGAACCCCCCAGACAACTTGTAGAGCAGTTGTTTACTCCCACATAAGTCTCAGCAATGTCTTTTGTGTCAGTGTTTGAAATTGTTAATTCATCAGGATCAGCATTGTTCATGTCATGAAATAATTCATGTAGTGGTGTTAAAATAATGTGCATCATCATTGAACCCCTCAAAATCATGCCTGATGGGTGGCTGTAGTAATAAGAATTTAAATATCTTGCTGATATATCACTGCCTTCAACACAGTGCATGTCACAGCACAGCATCCAGGATGGCNAAGTGGTCCTTCCAAACCTCATTCAGACTAATTTTCTGTGACCCTTCTTTTGCTGCCTGGCCCGTTCTAAGTGTTTCTTACAATGGACATCTCCCAAGTGTGAATCGACAATTGTAATAAACTAAACTGTTGTGGATAGAGTTTTGCACGCTGAATTTAATATTCACATCCATTTCCCAGAGTGCACAGCAGTTTACATGCAATTGATGTTTGAAAATACTGTATTGTTAATAATTTTCCATTTCAGAATTTCATCCTGTGAAGTGACGGTTTAGTCTAGTGGACGTAACGCTGGACTATGGTGCACAAGGACCNGAGTTCAAGGCTGGCACTGAGCTGTTCAATTTTTACATGTTTATTTGGCCATGATACGATGAAAGCTGTTTGTAAACTATTTACAATTATTTTGTATTTAATTTGAATAGAACAGTAACCAAAAGCTATAATGCACCTATAGCTATTCATGTCCTACAACATATACAACCAATAAGTTCCAAATACAAAGAAAGAACATGTAAATGTAATTCTGAATAGATCTCATTGGTTGAAAACTATGAAGGTGTTGTGCTAAATACTATAAATACATTTAAATAGTTCCAAACAGCTTTCATCATTTTGACGGTCAAATAAAGATGTAANAATCGAACAGCTAAGCGCCAGCCTCGAACTTGGATCCTTGTGCACCACAGTCCAGCGTTACATCCACTAGACTAAACCACCACTTCGTAGGATGAAGTTCTAAAATCANAAATTATTAACAATACAGTATTTTCAAATGTCAATTGCACGTAAACCGCTGTGCATTCTGGGAAACGGATGTGAATATTAAATTCAGCGTGCAAAACTTTATCCGTAACAGTTTGGTTTATTACAATTGGCGATTCATACCTGGGAGAAATCCATTGTTAGTGTAGAGTGATCCCTATGTCAGATTAGAGTTAGTGAGTTCTTTGGCAGAAATTTTGCACTAAATAAAGGATGTTCGGGTTTGATGGCAGCTCAGGGTCAGTGTCCTTTCTTGAGAAAATGTCACTTTTCCCTCACCTTATTTTGGACCATTGGACTTTGTTGATAAGCTGCTTAGTTTGATAATGAAACTGTTCTATTATTGTACATTCAGGAAAATATATTTTGGTTCACACAGTTATTGATTAAAAAAATATCTCTCTTGGGCATTAGGTAATGGTTTCCTACTATAGGACTTCATTTTCTGCATTGTTGCAGTCAGTTTGGAAGTAGAAAATGGCTATTTAAATTTATAATTTATTTTTTTATAAATAGTTATTTAGAAAGTAAAATGTAACATTGTCAGTTGTCCTTTATATTTTTAGGGCCATTTGAAGAACTTCATTTAAATGTCAACATGGACATGGCAACTATTGTGAGAGCAATGGCTCGACCTGATTCTGGGCTAGAAATCAGAGACAGAATGTGGCTTAAAATAACTATTCCCAATGCTTTCATAGGTAAGTTATATCTTTTTATGTAAGGAAAGTAGTAACTTAAACATAATTTGTCTTTTTAATGTTTAAGAATTGCATAAAGGTGTATTGTTTAGTATTTGGTAGTACAAATATTATTTTGTACATCATGCTAATTTTTCTGTGGCATATTTTGTCCTGTTTTGTTTTTATATAAATTTAGAAGTTAAAGTTCAGTATACAGGCTATTGTGCAGCCTCCAGACAGGGGTGTAGTGACAAATACAGACCAAACTCTAACATATATCTTAGTGCAAAGAGTGTTCCAGAATACTTTTCTTTGATGTTAGGGATATTATTCACAAGAAACATATTTATAACTGCACCAATTGTTTTGTGTAGAGGGATTGGTAGTTTATGGATTTACAATAAAAGTATATTTTTAGCAGTTTAAAGAACCACTAGCTTGAACTGTTATCCTGTGTTTTTACTGGGATGTTTCAACAGCTAATGAAAATCTGTAGTAAATAAAATGTTTACTTTGGTTTTAAACTTATTTTACTCCTGATATCACCTGATTGTACAAAATATAATAATACCAAAATTTAAATGCATGTGCATTTTATTTTAGCTTATTATGTTTTTATAGTAATGAATATAAATAAATCTCTGTAATGGGGATGAATTCTCTTTTTGTAAAACAAAACTGAATGAGTAAAACAGAAAAGTAAGAATCCCTGTAGTAGCCGAAATGGCCTAAAATGAAGGGATCTATGGATCGGTTGTACCAAAAAGGGACTGTAGCAGTATATGACAGAAACTATTTTTGAAATACAGCAAGTGAATAGCAGTCTTATTGTCATTTTAACATAGTGATCTGTGTAAGAAGTACTGCTCTTTTGTATTCAATTACAGCAAGCATCTAGTGATTCTAGGTTCATTTAAGAAACAAGAATTTCTTTAAGCAAATAAATGCAATCTCTTGTAACTCAACTAGGGTATTGGTGGGTATTTGTATACAATGTGGATCAGCAGCAACCAAGGCAACAAGAGTAAGTTAAAAGTCAGTTTATTCCAAACATAAAGTAAAAGAGGCCATTTAAATATAGTAAAAGTGTACACTCATTAACCAAGTTACAATAACCCACACTGATGTGTACAAGAAAAGCTATAGTAAAACTAGGATTAACCCACAAGAAAATATTTGGTACATGACAGTGAGTTCATATGTAAGGAGAATAACATATTTGGAGTAAGTAAAAGAAATAGTTTCTAAATTAATGTTTACCCAAATCAGAAATTAATCTTTTGTTTCACATGCATAAATTAAATTTGTAGTTGGCAGACACTTTACAGTACAGTAAAACTTACCTGACTATTAGGGGATAGGGTGTAAATGTACATATGCTTTTTTTAATTGTTAATGGTAATATATAGTTTTGACATTAATCTTAAAGTATAAGGGATGTGAATAATGATTGCCATTCATTATAGGTGCCGATGTTGTCGATTGGCTTCACATGCGAGTAGAGGGTTTTCAAGATCGTCGGGATGCTAGAAAATATGCTTCTCAGATGTTGAAGGCTGGATATATTCGACATACCGTCAACAAGATAACTTTTTCCGAGCAGTGTTATTATGTCTTTGGTGACTTGTGCAGTGGTAAGTATTATAATCTTATCCTATTAATAGAAAACAAATTTTTAATCACATTCCAGGTGGCCAGATTGAATGTAATGTGCGAAAATGTAATGCACATTGGTTTGTGACAAGCAGAATGACAAGTAACACTCAAATTCTACCAACATTTGAATTAGATTTAAACTTTTAAGTCTTTGAATAGTAAATTCTCCAACAGTAAAATCTCGTTACAACGTACTTCAGTGGACTAGGCATATTTATACTTTATATTGAAACTACCGCAGCAAAACCGTACTATGAACAGTGTAGCATTCTGGATATGGAAAATAATACGCCTGATATGATGACTACTGTATTACTTTACTTGCAAAAAGCTGTGTCAAATACTTGTTAATATGACCACTTATCAATTCACAAGGAGACAGTGATTTCACTGTTTAAAAAAGTATGTTATTTCACACTGTTTTTGTTTGCTTAAAATGGTCTTCGTTACAAACTGTTCTACATCATTTATTGAGTGTTGCACTTCATCTGGAACAGTTTTACATTTTCATACAGATCACTAGCATCATCATCACTTTCAGAATCACTCNCGTATAATAATTTACTAATTTAAATGTATAATTGCCGTGATTATTAATTACTTAATTTGGAATTAGCAACCTCCCAAAAATGAAATTAACAGTAAAACACGCCTACGTTTTTCAAGTCGAAAAGTGAATTTTTATTTGTAAAGTCTTCAAATATTATTCAATTTTTATGCGACTTTAAAAGACGCCTAATAATTTACTACATACAATGTATAACTGTCTTGATTATTAATTACTGCATTTCAAATTGGCAAACTCCTGAAAATGAAATTAACTTCAAAACACGCACGCGTTTTTCAAGTCGATAAATGNATTTTTATTTGTAAAGTCTTCAAATATTATTAAATTTGTATGTAACTTGCTTTAAAAGATGTCTAATAATTTACTACATGCAATGTATAACTGTCTTCATTATTAATTACTGCATTTCGAATTGGCAACCTACTAAAAATGAATTTAACTTCAAAACACGCATGCTTTTTTCAAGTCAAAAAATGGATTTTTATTTGTAAAGTCTTCAAATATTATTCAATTTTTATGCGACTTGCTTTAAAAGACGCCTAATAATTTACTACGTACAATGTATAACTGTCTTGATTATTAATCACTATATTTCTAATTAGCAGCCTCCTGAAAACGAAATTAACGTCGAAATATGCACGCGTGTTTCATGTCGAAAAATGGATTTATATTCGCAATTTCCTTTGGTGTTATTGAATTTTTAGCGACTAGCTTCTAAACATGCCTAATAATTTACTGTGTACAAAGTATCATTGTCTCGATTATTAATTATTGGATTTGAAATTGGTAGCTAACCGTGCTTTTCCAGCTATCACAAAGTCCGTATCCGCGGTAGTACCGGGAGACGGACGCTCAACTGCCGGCACATCCGAGGTTGGCCGTTCGTATTTTGGTGAAGTTGGCAAACCTGTCATGGTGCCTGGCTTCCTGACACAGATTGGAGAAAGAAAGTATGCTGCCCTGTGGAGAGGGGACATTCAGAAAGAAGAACTCTTTTGCATACTTTAAAAATACCAAAGTCTGAGCTAAAACTAATGGAAATAAAGTAAACTTACTTAGCTTTGAAGACTGTGATAGCAGTTTAAATAGTTGTTCTGTCACTTGCACTGATAATATCTTTTATGTGAAAATGAAACACTAATCAATTTTAAACTAAAGGCAGCCAAAGCGGCCACTTTGTTTGACATGTGATTGTCCAAGGCAAAACACGTATTTCACGGGATGGCTTCTGCGTCAGGATGATGATTCATGCATTCCAAAATTGCATTTAATCTTGGAATTTCACTTTCTCTTATCAGATGTGATAAGAAAATAGGTTATACATTATAATGGTAATCAAATATATCCTTTGGAGAGAGAAAATAATTACGTTATATTGAAACATTTTAACATTAATTCAATAGGAAATTTGCCGGGGATTTCAATAAAATATGTTAATCTGAAAACTACGTTAAACCGAGGAACGTTGTAACGAGATTTTACTGTATCTGCAAAATACAATGCAGAAATTGCAGTAGGTTATCTTTCTTCCTGCTCTCCACCCAGCTGCATGCTAGTTGCATTGCCTACTTTATAATCGTCTGAACTTTGCCTTTCGTGATTTTAGAGAAGTGCTGTTAAATAGTGTCTTGATAGCATAAGAGACCTTGTTTTAAAAATCAAGGTAAATAAATAGTTTTCCGGTTGGGTAATGGCATAAGTGTAATACAGTGGTAAAGATGTCAGTTGACATGAGAAGTTTTTGTTAGATAATAACATTGTGCATACTCACTTTGTTTATAATTCTGTTTTCTTGTTGCTATTGTTAAGACTGTTAATAATGATGTTTCCTCTGTTGTTATGGAGGGAATCAAGAAATACATTAATTTCATGAAAATGATTGGTACTTAATTTTACTGAAAAATTACCTCACCTTTGGCAAGGCTCGAACTCATATTTAAATCATAAATTGTAATGTAAGTGTAAGCTGAGTAATCAAGCATTAACCTCAAATGAAACCCCACCTACAAAGTGTGTTCCAGAATTTGCAAACTGTCTGTTGTACAAGAATATGATAGTCATTGTGTGTTATGGTACACCAGTAGTGAAAATTCAGACTTCAAATTATTGTCAGGATGTTATGGCATNTTGTATGATTGTTTACACCATTCAAGCAGCACTTGCATATGGATACATTTAGTTGTCAGCAGTACACACCTTCATGTACATGATGATAAAGTAAATGTAAAGTAGTACTCGCATTCATGACTGAGTTTATGCCATCTTTTGGAAATCCTTCCAACTGCTTCCAGACCTAAAAAAAACCTGCAATTTGTTTACAGCAATTTACAGGCTTTGCTGGATATCTGGATTAAAAAAAGGGTTAATGAAGAGAAACTAACATAAAGAAAGGAATAAATACTTGTTTGCATTCATTAGCTCAGTTACCTAAAACTTGCTTCACCAGGATTGAATACCTTATGGCACTCACTCTGATTCTGGGCTTACATACCCAGGATGTTTAAGTTGAACTAAAGTCTAATGCCACTTCAGAAAGGTAAATCAAAATAAAGCTGAACAGAACTCTAATTAAACTGGTGTCTTCAAAGTTGTGTCCAAGGCGATAGAAACTTGACAAAATGCATTCCAAGCAGCAGGTGAAAGAGTTTGAACTTGTGTAACATGCTTGAGAAAATGTATTTAATTATGTATTTGTCGTTTACACTCGTACCAGTCAAATTAAACTTCAATCTAACTTATGATCATAAATAAAAAAAATATATCAAAAGTTTAACTTTACCTTCTACTATGTTCGTCTTTGACATCAGTGTAAGAATTGTTAATATATTTTATATTTTCAGTTTGTCTCCAAAGAATAAAACGTACATTTTAAATCTGTAGTAGAGATGAAAGTAATTACTATTTCCTTTTTTATGTGTTGATCATTGGAGTGAATATTCCTAGCTATAAAAAATTGCCGTAATCAAAAGAATATGTGTCAAGTTTATTTTTACAAACCAAGGAAAATAAACAAATTCGGTATTGATTCTAAATAATAAATGTCGTCAGATTGTTTTTGTTTTTACACTTAGAAAGTTTTTCTACTCCTGTTCTGAAATTCTGTTGTCTCGATTACATCTCTTTCTGTTTCATATTTTCATTACAAATCAGCTCTTTTGAGTGTGATATTTCTTTTTAAAAAGGTGTCTAAAATAGTAGTTCTTTACCAAAAAGCAAATATACATCAGTGCACCTCAAGCTGTTTCATGTGTTTCTGTGGTATAGTTAAGTTATTTATTTCTTTACACATCTTCTATTTATAACTTTACAGCCATGTCTTTGCTGAAACTTCATGATGAAGATGTGGTGTCAGAGGTAGATCGGGATACTGTCGGACCTCTTCCGCCTCCGAATGCACCTTCACCGTGGGGAGGATCTCAGATGCCATACTCAGGAACATATCTTCCACATCCAGGTGGATATGCACCCATGCCTTTCAATTACACCAACGAAGCCAGCACTTACAGCTATAACCGAGAAGGAAGTACACACAGTGGATCAGGTGAGTACGTACTTTTATTGCGTAACCATTTTATTTGTATGAATGCTACAACTTGTGCTAAATGTATATTCAAGGATTCATCAGTATTTAGTTTGTATCGTATATAACCTATTCCAGCAGGTTTTCAAAATCATCAGTGAAGTTGAAAAAAAAGTTATTAATTAACGTACCGCCATTCTTAAATTTCTGGAATGGGCGTTTACTCATACTGAGCTGTGTTTGATTGATTCCTGGTGGTTTTATACCTTCTGAATGAAGAAATTGAATCACAGATTGCATCTTTTGTTTGAAGCTTTACTGAAATGGTGCCTTCATCTTGAACATTACTTGCATGTTGTTGCTAACAGAATTGAACAGTAACATACTGCAACGATATCATCATCTGCTGTTTCATATTGAATGGTTTTACTTTAGCAACTGAAGTCGACAACTAAAAAAATGTTGGGCAATTTTACTTGCTACTCTTAAAAAATATCAAATAATTGTCATACAAATTTTGTCATATCTATAGGTACTATTTTGTGCTTGATTTCAGTATGTATTATGCTAAACCTTATATAAGTAGAAACAGTGATTTGAATAATGCATTGATATGTAGAAATTCACATGCACTGCAGTTTTGTTCACCTGCCTTTGTTTTTCATGGTAGTAAATATTAATTGGCAAGGAAAAAAGAAGTGTAATTGTTAATCGTGTTCCTTATTTTTTTTTCCTACAACATGTAGTATTGGTTGTTCTGATATTGAAAGTTAGGTGGTACATATTTTGCTCGTGTTTGTTCATGAATTTCTACTTATTTTCTACTACAGGGGGCAGCAGCAATGGATCTGAACGACGAAAAGATGCTGTAGAAACCAAAGTTAGTGTTGCAGTGAGTCCTGTCGGAAGCGGAAGCGAAAGCGATGCGGCGTCGCAACGAAGCGGGGGAAGACGTTCGCATTCAAGCGGATCGGACCCCACTGCTGCAGCACAGCGTGCGTTGGAGCAGGTTCCTCCCGATGTGGCTGGTAGTAGACAGTCATTTCGGCTGGCTATGGGAAATCCGTGCGAATTTTTTGTCGATGTCATGTGACCTGCCTCAATTGATTTGATTGGTTAGTTTTGGTTTCTTTGGTTTGTTTGTTTATTTATTTTAAAAGTTCAGAGTTGCTTTTCATTGCAGTAGTTTTCTTTGGTTTATTTGTTTCAAAACACAGTTAGCTTCTTAAAGTCTTTGTATAGAATATTTGTTTGTTTTTTTAGTAATGTTATTGTTAAGTGCATTTTGAATATGAAAAAATGGATACTCCCTACAGTTCTCCAATATTTCATAATTGTTGAAATGAGCAACTGTAGATATTTTTTCTTAGTAGTGTAACTGGCTAGTCAGTTCTCAAGATTATGGGTTTGGTTCTTACACAAGGCTGGGTGTTGTGAGTGTCCTTACCATTGCCTGTTCATCTGCTTTAATAAAATGCAGTTACTGTTACCCATCAGGTATCAACGCATGGAGAAGTAAATATTATTATTCTCTCTTCGTCACAAGATTTAAAAAAAAGAATTGTGTTTCAGAAAGAATTTGTAATAAGCATCTGTTTTGGTCACAGTACATCAAAATGTTTACAGTTGCTTGTGAAGAATGCATGTAAGTTATTACAATGTCTAGACTACATTCTGCTTTCTATTAGATGCTTTGGTAGTTCACTTCAGTTCCTGGTACAAATGACCTTTCAAGTTTTGATGCACCATAAAACCACATGCATTTCAACTTCAAGGTATTCTCCTAACACACACATTGGCTTTGTATTATCATTTATCATTTTGTGTGCATTGATTGATTGAGGTGAAGAATTGAATGCATTATGTGTCAGCCATTCCTGTCTGTCTGTCATGACTTTCAGCTTGTACACTGCTAGACCAATTTTGCTAAACTATGGAAACTAGTGCCTTGAATGGTTTGGTCAGTGCTTTAGAAAGTGAGAAACGGAGATTGACACATTCCTCCTATATAATTATATGGGGTGTACCAATATAGGAAAAAAGCCGATAGTNCCGACAGCCGATATGAAAAAACTGATATAGTAAACCGATATACCTCTTCCTGCTAGTGATGGTGCAAAGTATGTGAAAAAGAAATACAAGATTTGGTAAAAGAGTCCTAACATAAAAAGGTGACAATGAAGATGTAATAGTGCTTACCGATAGGTGACAATGCTTGAACAAAATGTGAAAAGAAAAGGAACTTAAAAGTACAGAAACANGATGAAGACAATCATATAAGCTATAAAAAAATAATTCTGGACACAAGATACAGAAACTCCTTTTCTGGTTAAGTGAAAGAGTAACGGCTAGTTATTTGAAGTCAAATAATTCAAGAAAAGTATTTACTAGGGGTGTACCGATATATATTGGCATATCGGTAAGAGCCGATATATTTGGGGCTTACTGATAAATACCGATATATCGTTATCGGTAGAAAAAAGATGGCCGATATAATTTTACCGATAGAAAAACCATCATTTTTGCGTATTTCACGGAGTTGAGAGACATTCGTTGCCCTTGACACGAATACAAAGCAAGAGAAAGAGGTGGAGGGATTAAGCGGTCTGCTGTGTGTGTGTTGAAGAGTGACTCATATCTTCCCTCGCCCGTCATTGCCCGAGGCTCTGCTGGCGTTTTGGAAACAAATCCCAAACAGAAAGCAAGGAAAGACAAATGAAAAAAGGCCAATGCACGAGACTTCATAAACCAAATGTAATTTTTCTTTCTCCTTCTATATACGTCGAAATTATAAAAATTGGTATGACACGGGAAACCTAAAATAGAGTTACACTTTATTAAGGGCGATCGATGTAAGAAAAAATTATTCCAGTTCGATAATATCACCTGGAAAAGCACAATTAAGGGTTGCTGCTGGATGGATGAAGAAGAATGACAGTAAGGGGAAAATAGGAGAATGAATAATAGCATGAGGATAGGCAGTTTATAAAAGGAATGAGATGAAGGAGTGGAGAAAGAAATGGAGCAGGTAGGGTATTTAAAAAA
>QVQU01290571.1:0-12069 GCA_003456935.1 Machilis hrabei | reverse complement strand
TATCAAATATTTTGTTCGGTATCTTTTAGTTTTCGCATCAGGTTCTCTTCGTTTTCAATTATGATTCTTTTCGTTTTCGCATGTGGTTCTTTTCGTTTTCGCATATGGTTGTTTTCGTTTTCGCATCGGGTTCTTTTAGTTTTTATTATCGGGTTCTTTCTTTTTCAGGTTCTGTTTCAGATATTCTTCGAGATCTCTTGGTTTTCTCATCAGGTTCTCTTCGTTTTCACATCAGCAAAGTTTTCGCGTACGCATTCAAATCGTATTCCAGTTCAACGGGTGAATACCAGAACTGGAATACGACTCTAATACGTACGTGAAAACTTTTTAAATTAATCAATTGCTTTGGGCTAATTTCGTTTTCGCATTGGGTTCTTTTCGTTTTTATTATCAGGTTCTTTCTTTTTCAGATTCTTTATCAGATATTCTTTGAGATCTCTTTGTTTTCGCATCAGGTTCTCTTCGTTTTCAGATATGGCGCGTTCTTTTCGTTTTCACATATGGTTCTTTTCGTTTTCGCATATATTTCTTTTGGTTTTCACATATGTTTGTTTTCATGGTTGTTTTAATTTTTGCATCGGATTCTTTTCGTTCGTATTATCTGGTTCTTTCTTTGTCAGGTTCTTTTTTCAGATATTCTTCGATATCTCTTCATTTTCACATATGGTTCTTTTCATTTTTGCATATGGTTCTTTTCGTTTTCACGTATGGTTGTTTTCGTTTTCGCTTCGGGTTCTTTTCGGTTTTATTATCATGTTCTTTCTTTTTTAGGTTCTTTTTTCAGATATTCTTCGAGATCTCTTTGTTTTCGCATCAGGTACTCTTCGTTTTCACATATGGTTATTTTCGTTTTCGCATATGGTTGTTTTCGATTTATCATCGGGTTCTTTTCGTTTTTATTATCAGGTTCTTTCTTTTTCAGGTTCTTTTTTTTTATATTCTTCGAAATTTCTTCGTTTTCGCATCAGGTTATTTTCGTTTTCGCATATGTTTTTTTTTTGTTTTCCCATATGGTTCTTTTCGTTTTCGCATATGGTTGTTTTAGTTTTCGCATCGGGTTCTTTTCGTTTTTATTATATGATTCTTTCTTTTTCAGGTCCTTTTTCAGATATTCTTCGATATCTCTTCGTTTTCACATATGGTTTTTGTCTAAGATATTCTTCGAGATCTCTTTGTTTTCGCATCAGGTTCTCTTCGTTTCCACGAATGGTTCTTTTCGTTTTCGCATATGGTAGTTTTCGTTTTCGCATAAGTTCTTTTCGTTTTTATTATCAGGTTCTTTCTTTTTCAGGTTCATTTTCAGATATTCTTCGAGATCTCTTCAGGTTCTCTTCGTTTTCACGTATGGTTCTTTTCGTTTTCGCATTTGGTTCTTTTCGTTTTCGCACCGGGTTCTTTTCGTTTTCGCATATGGTTGTTTTCGTTTTCGCATCGGGTTCTTTTAGTTTTTATTATCAGGTTCTTTCTTTTTCAGGTTCTTCAAACACCTTAGGTTCTCTTTCACATATGGTTCTTTTCATTTTCGCATATGGTTCTTTAGGTTTTCACATATGTATGTTTGTTTTTGTTTTCGCGTCGGGTTGTTTTCGTTTTTATTATCAGGTTTTTTTCTTTTTCAGTTTCTTTTTCAGATATTCTTCGAGATCTCTTTGATTTCGCATCATGTTCTCTTGGTTTTCACGGTTCTTTTCGTCTTGTCATATAGTTTTTTTCGTTTTCGCATATGGTTCAGGTTCTTTTTAAGATATTTTTTTCGAGATCTCTTCGTTTTCTCATCAGGTTCTCTTCATTTTCACATTCAACGTTCATGTGAGTGTATGTCTAGCTTACACTAGAGAGCTTTACTGACAGGATTAGATCACTCTTACAGTACCTAGTTTACCTAGGTACCTCGGTACCTAGGTACTGTAGTATAACGACTTCAACTTTTTATCTGTCAATACGAGCTTTGGTCTCCTCATGTAAACATCAGTTCTCTATCCTCAACGACGGTAAACTTGAAAAGCAATTCCATATCTTAAAAAGATTTCGAGTACATATTCGAATCGTATTCTAGTTTACCGGGTGAATACCAATGGTACTTTTCGTTTTCGCATATGGTTGTTTTCGATTTCGCATCGGGTTCTTTTGCTTTTTATTATCAGGTACTTTCATTTGCAGGTTCTTTTTCAGATATTTTTCGAGATTTCTTCGTTTCCGCATCAGGTTCTCTTCGTTTTTACATATGGTTCATTTCGTTTTCGCATATGGTTCTTTTCGTTTTTATTATCAGGTTTTTTTCTTTTTCAGGTACTTTTTCAGATATTCTTCGAGATCTCTTCGTTTTCGCATGAGGTTCTCTACGTTTTCACATATGGTTCTTTTCGTTTTTTCATCGGGTTCTTTGCGTTTTTATTATCAGGCTCTTTCTTTTTCAGGTTCTTTTTCAGATATTCTTTGAGATCTCTTCGTTTTCGCATCAGGTTATCTTCGTTTTCTTTTCGTTTTCTCATATGGTTCTTTTCGTTTTCGCATATGGTTGTTTTCGTTTTCGCATCATTTGATAAAAACAGGACTCGTTCCATTATTGTCAGTATTTGAAGAGGACGTTTTTCTATCACAATTAACGTATTTTGTTTTGTTTTTCATGATTTTGAGAGGATAATAAAACAAGACATGGGCACAATTCTTCATTTTTTACTGATGCTGGGAGTCATAAGCTCATTAGTGGATGACGTGATGTCATTATTCGATCCACAACATGATTCGCGGTGGCCAGGAAAGCCAAGGAAAGACCTAATGTCCTTGGATAAATTGTTAAGTCCTGCCAAAACGTTTCTTCCACTTGATAATTCCATATACTATATTCAGTTCCCAAAATTAAATGACTCTGATTTCAAGGGGGTGATAGTGTGTTCCACGTCGGAAAAAGGGAAAATTTGTGGTATTGACCAGAACGTAAAGTTTATCGAGTTCCCAGTACACAGTTGTATATATGTGCCATGTCAGGACTGCGTAGTTGCCACAGAAACTAAGATTTTGGTAGGAAATCAGCTACAGGAGTTCGGCCAGCTGATCGTCAATCAAGAGATCTCTAACCAGGGATTTGCTGAGATGTATAGTTGCTGGGACAAGCGGGAGGTTTGTTCGTGTATTAAATCGACATGTGATGGTACACGTCAGTATTGCGCTCGTGAAAAGTGCAATAGAGGAAATAACTGTTTCTGTGACGTAATGAAAGCTAGAAATTTATATTGTATGACATTATCTCCTGAACTGGTTATAAAAAATCCAATCACAGAACCTTCTAAAGTTTGCAGGTTTAGTTTAAACTCTTTAAAAATCATTAGGTCTCTCTTACTAAACAACGAAGAGTCAGTTTTAGACACTAACTTTGAGCATCTGGAGAGGTCTGACTTAGTAGTGGAGAGGCCAGGGTGTCAGAAAGAATAGACTTGAACTATCACTAAATATCACAGAAAATATTTCACGATTTGAGGTTTCTTTTGAATTATTGGAGTACCAGGGTACTCTACTCTAAAGGTGTTACACGTTGATGTAAATGATGTTTTGACACAACATAATTGTGTCTGGTGATTTTATTTATAGGAGGGTAAAATGTAATATTTGCACCCAGTATTTCGCAAATTTGAGTTGTGCACCAGGTGTATTGAAATACACAACGTATATGTTAGTTGTAATAGTGATGTTTGTTGTAATAATATTATTAGCGAAAATTTGTGTCGTTGTTTCAAGTATCGCCAAAGGCGCTGCTTCGATCGCTAATGTTATATTAGGAGTACTAGGATTTATATTCAAAATAACTTATGTTATTTTCAAGTTTCTGTACAAGTTTACAATTGAGAAGGTTATAAATCCTACTGAAATGGCATACAGAGATAGCCCTGTGTTGACATGTGTAGTGCTGTCATTGTGTTATTGTGGCTTGCAATGAAAAGAAGTTGATAATTAGTGATGTAACTAAATGTGTAGAATTTCCCGAAGGAAATATTTGCACCGTAACCTCCACTGCCGAGGCAGTTATTCAGAATCTGGGAGGCAGTACTTGTCTTAGTTTTACGGATAAATCGAATAATTAGCTTTTTACTTTAAAATTATTTTTTTCGGAAGTAAGTTGTGACTTCCAAACTGAGAGGGAATATTTCACTTTTGCAGTAAAAGTCAATGTGGTAAGTCAGGTGCACAGAATACGAATAGCGCGTGGTTAACCCACTGTTCAGGAAAAATAAAACATTTTAATGGCGTTACGCCTGGATCGTTGGAATACCCGGGCGAGAATTCTTGCGTGGCAGCTACCGGCTCCAATGTGGGATGCACGATGTTCTTACACGATGCGTGTATCCATTACANATACTTTTTGGTGCCAGATCACAAGAGCACTTTTGAGGTTAGAGGTGTGACGGGAAGGAGATGTAGCCCAAAAATCTCAGTAGAAGCAGTTAGGTTGGTTAAGAATGAGAGTGGGATCATTGTTCCCAGTGGGGCGTCCGTCAATGGAATAAACATAGAAATTGTAGGTACTTACGATCAAAATGAGGCTAATATTCACCAAAAGTTGATTAAAGATCATAACAATTTTAAAATCGCTTTTTTTTTAACTGCGGCAGAGCCGAGCAGACCTGAGAGATCTCAGATAGGCGATGTTCAAAGTACTAGTCCATTTAATGATTCGTTCATTTTTGATCCTAAAATGGTTGAATGTAAGAATTTTGCAGAAAAGATTGTGTGTAGGAAGACGCATTCCTACCTGGAAACAATGAGGACCAGGAAGATTAACTTATTACCAAAGATCTACCATGATCACAAGTTATTCTTAGATGAGCGGGGCGCTCTGAAGAGCACGTTAATTCAGTCAAAGCCCATCCGAGTACAAATTAATTTTGAGTCTTTAAAAATCCAAGTTCATTCGATTAAAGTTTGTCCGGAGATTGTATCAGTAGAGACAATAGAAGGTTGTTATTCTTGTCACATGATGACTCGAATAACATTGGTAGCGTATTCCAGCTGCTTAAGTGGCAAGGTGGATGTGAATTTCAACAAGATTTCTATTCACACTCGCCTTTTAACCCTTACCACCACCCAGACTGCATACGTTGTAGAGTTTATGACCAGCACAAATTGTTTGGATAAGAAAATTTGTCTATCGGGTCAAGGTTCAAAATCATGCTCTCCTGTAAAGGTCTGTTTAAGCGAGCCGGATTTTAATTTATTTAATATTACAAGTAAAGAAACAGGAGTTGTATCACTGGTCAAAGATGACTTTTTAAATAATTTGATGAACAAATTTATTAATATATTCAATTATCCTAGATATTTGTGTTGTGTGGCATTGTCAATTGGTACATTCATCTGTTTCGTGGCCCTCGCATAAAGGTTGATTTGTTATAATCCTTCAACGGAAGGAAAGTCCTAAATTTTGTCTTAACTGCAAGGAGCGCGCCAAAAACTCTCTAACTATCTTTATTCTTCTATCCTAAAAATCACATTTCCTTTCTAAGGTGAAACTGGACTGCTTGATTTAATATTCTGGACATGTTGGTCAGTTTGCGAGATGCTGCGAGATAGGGTCTAACCTTTTGTCAGTGTTAACACAAAGATTTTAACTATTTGATTCAAACCAACGTAAAAATTTTTGGAATGTTTGAAAAACAAATTTAATGAGATTTATGTTTGGAAAGAAATGGATTTATGGATGTTTTTGCCTTTTCAGAAGATGTGGAAAGAGGAGCGTCCGAGCGCTTGGTTCCGGGGTACCTAGGGTGAACGAAACATCTGGAAATTTGACAGTTTCTTGCGGTGCTATGCAAGGAAGCATGGACATTTTGGAAACTACGATGTTGAACTTTGTACTTCCGAGAACAAGACACGTCTCCACGCTGCTTTTGGCATGTTTTCAGGAAGTCTTAAACATGGATATGGGAAAATACTTCGTTATATTTCGTCATATTATCGCCATATTATTTTTTGTGACGTTATCACAACTTGAACATTAAGTGTTAATAACACTCGTCGATTATGTATGTCCAAATATTTTGATTTTCACATGGATTGTACAAGTTGTCTATTTTTTGTAGTGTTGATGTTTTATACCACAACGAAACCATTTTGTTGTTGTATTTTGATTTTGAAAGGGTATTTGCAATTTTGAGATTCTGTGTGTAAGGTAGTCTGTTTTGCGGACATCAATACTTTAGGTGGTTTTGAATTATTTTAAGTGTGCAATTTTGTGTGATTTTGGTATTGATTTTGTTGTTTGATTTTGGCAAAGTCAAGTTGTATTGGTTTACCATGTGGTTTGAAAGTTGATTTGATTTTTCAAGTGGTTTGTTATGTACTTGTGGGGTTTTTGATATTCTTGAGTTGATTAGAGACACTTATGGTTTAACACACACCCACACGATTGACATGTGCACATACCAGCAGTAATTTTGTTTGGGCCACCTAAAGTAAAAGATTGTTTGAGCTGGAAAACACATTTACACTGGTTAGGAAGGTACGTGAATATACTTCCTCTATTGTAATACCGAGATTGTTCCGCTTCGGTCCTTCAGACCTAAGGCTCCTCAACAAAGGGGAAATCCGGGCTGTGAGAAAATATATTTTTGGACCAAACTATTACTAAATCTTACTTTATTAAAAAATGACATCCGTTCGATAGTTGGATGTAAGGGAAGTTTGCTGTACGTGAGTTATTCAAGCAATGTGCTATGTCTGTAGTCCTGTGTCCTGTTGTAATGTGGTGTCAGCAAGGATGTTGTGCGAGCCGATATGTGGAAAGGGAGAGTGGAGTAGAGAAGGAGGCTTTCTACCTTTGGTCTGAAGTCACAGAGGTGTTGATTGTTGAAATGAATAAAAAGTAAGGACGTAGAGGAAAGAGGGTTTTTTCGTTNATTTGATTCTTACGTGCATTTTGTGATTTTATCAATGTGCTACCCGGTATATTAATTTTGTGTACTTTTGTAAGAACCATATTTGTGTTCGACTGTGTTCGACTGTTACAAGGTAAATATGTACTTTTCTTATATTGTAATATTATGTGTGCATTTGGGTTTTATGTGAAAATAAACGGAGCGTGTTGTAAGAGTATTTGAACACGTATTCCGCATCTAAATTAATGGGTATCAGTTCAACTTCCATGCCCTTAGAATTTACTGAGAGTAAAGATATGCCTTCTCAGACGGTTGGGACCTCACTTTCTTAGTCATTTGAATTTGGAGTTCCTCCCGGTAGGGTACTTTAACTCTTTGATTTCGCATCAGGTTCTATTCGTTTTCACGTATGGTTCTTTTCCTTTTCGCATATGGTTCTTTTCTTTTTCGCATATGGTTTTCTCGTTTTCGCATCGGGTTCTTTTCGTTAATATTATAAGGTTCTTTCTTTTTCAGGTTCTTTTTCATATATTGTTCGATATCTCTTCATTTTCGCATCAGGTTCTCTCCGTTTTCACATATGGTTCTTTTCGTTTTCGCATATGGTTCTTATCGTTTTCGCAAATGGTTCTTTTCGTTTTCGCATATGGTTTTCGTTTTGCTTATGGTTCTTTTCGTTTTTGCATATGTTTTTTTTCGTTGAAGCATTGGGTTCTTTTTCTTTTTCTTCACTATATATAACACTACAATACAATACACAACTCGTTCACAATTGAGCAATGCTCGTGGCGTGAACGTTACAACGTTTCCTTTTCTCTTCAAATTATTGGAAGAAACATATTATATAACATAATGTAATTTTCCATATATGTATAAATAAATACAACTGAGATATACAATGCCAAGTTTCTACAAATAATAGCTTTAAATTAAAATATACAATGCCAAGTTTCTACAAATAATAGCTTTAAATTAAAATATAAAATGCCAAGTTTCAACATTAATATCTTTAAATAAAAATAAGGCATTATGTTGGGAATGGAAATAATTTTTGTGCAAGTAATTCTGTGTTTAAAAAATTCAAAATCCATGTTTTTAACAAAAGTTACTGTTTTATGTAATTTTGTGTTAATGTAATTTCTGGTGGAATATTATTGTACACATAACTCAACATATATCTAGACTGGTGTTGAATATTTGAAGTTAATGGAATTTCTAGCATTACGGGGTATGTCAATTTGTATCGGGTTTTAATGTGGTGTTCTTGTCGACCAATGTTACTCACACCAATTACCCTTAACCCAAGTATACTTATTCTTAATATATAAAGTCGTCTTAATGTTAAAGGGTAAGGAGAATTTGTGTGACTAAACAGTATGTTTAACATGATTAAACTATTTATATGTTATTTGTATGCTGCTCCCCAAATACATATTCCATATTGTAAAACAGATTGATAAAAGCTTAAGTATATTGTTATCAATATTTCATTTGACACAAAATTACGAATTTGTAATAATATTGCACGGATCCTTCTTAATTTCTTTGTAACTATATCTATATGGGATTTCCACTTTAATTTACTATCTAATATTACCCCCAGAGATTTGAATTCATCAACTTTCTCCAATTCAGAACAAATGCAGTTTGGTAATGCTGCACAATCATTTGCATGATATTTTATTTTAGCTTCCTCTATAATTTCTGGATACAGAGAAAAGGTCATGTATTTCGACATTTTTCTATTTAGTAATAAATTATTATCTTTTAACCAATTTTTTAAGATTAACATATCTTTATTTGCATTGGTGTAGTTTGTTTTTAATCTTCTAACTATACCACAGCCAAATCATCAGCAAAGCCTTTCAATTGGCCAGAAAATATGTTGTTTATATATAAGATAAATAGGAGCGGTCCTAGAATTGTTCCTTGAGGGACGCCTGTTTTAATATAAAGTGGATCACTTATATTATCGTTAACTTTTACTGACTGAATTCTGTTACAAAGATATGATTTTACCCATTTATGAGCTACACCTCGAACACCATATTTTTCTAATTTATAAAGTAATAATTGATGATTCACAGAGTCAAAGGCTTGGCATAGGTCTAAGAAAATTATCAAAGGTTTTTTGCCCTCATCCATTGACTCTGCTACATTACTGATTATTTTATGTAGCAATAATTCGGTACTTTTCCTCTTTCTAAATCCATTTTGATTATCAGAAATTAAATTATGTTTGTTAAAGAAAGTATTCATTCTGTTTAAAATCGCTTTTTCAAATAGTTTTGAAATAAATGACAATAAAGATATTGGGCAGTAGTTTGAATATTCTTTTGTCAATCCAGATTTATGTTTTGGAATCACTATAGCTTATTTAAATACTTTGGATACTCTCCATTTTCAAAAGAACTATTTATTAAAAATAACAAAACAGGGGTCAAACTATGTATATTACTTTTTATTACCTTTGAACTTACACTATCATAACCTACTGCACATTGATTTGGTATTTAATTTATATAATCAGTGATTTCTGCTTCAGTACATGGAGTTAAGTACAGTGATTGGGATATCGATAAGTTTGTTATATTTTTGTAGTTTGTAGAATTATTATTTTCATTATTGACCACATCTATAAAGTATTTGTTAAATTTACTCGCAACGTCATTATCNTTNGGGTNNTTANTAGNTTTCTTACTACCTTTCAATAATTCATTAATATTACGCCATTTGACTTGTACTGATCTTGTATTGTTTATGAATTGATAATAACATTTTTGCTTTTCGTGTCTTTTTTATTATCGGGTTCTTTCTTTTTCAGGTTCTTTTTCAGATATTCTTCGAGATCTCTACGTTTTCGCATCAGGTTCTCTTCGTTTTCACGTATGGTTCTTTTGGTTTTCGCATATGGTTCTTTTCGTTTTCGCATCGGGTTCTTTTAGTTTTTATTATCAGTTTCTTTCTTTTCCAGTTTCTTTTTCAGATATTCTTCGAGATCTCTTCGTTTTCGCATCAGGTTCTTTTCTATTTTACATATGGTTCTTTTCGTTTTCGCATATGGTTCTTTTCGTTTTCGCATCGGGTTCTTTTCGTCTTTATTATAATATTCTTTCTTTTTCAGGTTCTCTTTCAGACATTCTTCGAGATCTCTTCGTTTTCGCATGAGGTGCTCTTCGTTTTCACATATGGTTCTTTTCGTTTTCTCATATGGTTGTTTTCGTTTTCGCATATGGTACTTTTCCTTTTTTTATCAGGTTCTTTCTTTTTAAGGTTCTCTTTCAGATATTCTTCGATTTCTCTTCGTTTTCACATTAGGTGCTCTTCGTTTTCACATATGGTTCGTTTGTTTCCGTATATGGTTCTTTTCGTTTTTGCATATGGTTGTTTTTGTTTTCGCATCGGGTTCTTTTCGTTTTTATTATCAGGTTCTTTCTTATTCAAGTTCTTTTTCAGATATTCTTCGAGATAATAATAATAATCTTTATTCTTGTTAATGTTACATAATATACACTAATGGCCACAATTGACCTTAGCTCGTACACGTGGACCGTTTGTTCTAATTAATAAATTATTGAAAAAACAACAGGCAAATGCAGACCTTACTTACTACACACACTCTTAATGCAATAGTTCCCCTAAAAAATGTATAACTAACTAATACAATTTTCATTAAACTGAGTTTAATTAAAATCACAAAATAATAATTATTTCTACTCTTTTTGTGAAAAATAGTGGTTACAGTTCAGTTTTTTAAGTTTGGTGTCATTTTGGAGATTGTAAATGTTTTGGTGACCTGTATGTGTGCTTATACTTCATTATAATACCATTGTTTGTCTTGGAATTGCTAAAATGCAAACCATACAGGAGTCTCTCCAAATAAACAATTGACATCTTGTTTACATCATACAAGTGTATAAGCCGCTTGTTAGCAGTTTCACTGTATTTGGTCTCAACAAGATGATCATTTGTTCAGTCTGTGAACTAACGATTTCTAGACAAAATAAAGATAAAATCCAATGTGGAACCTGTAAATCTGTGATACATGCTAGCTGTGTAAATTTAAAGGAATGCGATGTAAACTATTTAATCTCCTCAAAGAGGGCTTGGTCATGTATTTCCTGTGCTACAAAGAAACTCTCAAGTATGCACGAAAATGAGCCCCCATTGAACTTAGAAAGGGGTTCAATTGTGAGTGAACGGAACAGTGCTATTAATAGCAATGACAACAACAAAAGTGAGACAGCGACTGACAAAACTTGTGTTACATTGCTAGAGTGTAGTATTTGTGCTAATTCAGTTCATTCAGGTTGTAAATTCAAATGAATTAGGAAAAGATGTTAGATGGTTCTGCAATAAATGTATCCAACTATTGATAAATCAACAAGACTGTAATAGCGAAAGCGATGAAGCTTTACTAGATATTAGACATCAAATCTCTAGGTTAGTAGGTGAACTTATAGAATGCAANAATGTTATCAATGATATTGAGTCTGAATTGAAAAGATTACATGGAATTAATAAAAAGCTACAAGCTGAACTAGAACTTAATAGAAAAGATAACAAAAATCGTGACAGAAATATTGGCCCAAATCAGTCAATCTTGAAAACAAAAGGTAATCAATGNCAGAAACTTGACTTGGACAGTGGTAAATCTAAGTCTTTAGGTTCCAACAGTACCAATCCCAAAATTGAATATACAATCCCAACATCTAATAGATTTCGTGTACTTGAAGAGGTTGATGAAACGGTCAATAATAAGGTTAGTGGTAAGAATCATGGACATAAAACAAATGACAGATATAGGAAACAGGCAAAAGAAAAGACTCAAATCAAGATCTTTGCTGACAGTCATGGAAGAGGACTGGCTAGCAATATAACAGGGATGGTTAAACCAGGTGCAAAAATTGAAGAATTACTAAAACCTGGTTGTATTGATTTTGTAAAATTAAATTCTAGGGATTGTGTAGTGATCTTTGCGGGCACAAATAATATTGCAGAAGATCGAGCAAAGGATGTTATAATCTCATTGAAAAATCAACTTTCCAAAATGATGCATACAACTGTACTTATTGTCGGAATNCCTTTCAGACATGACTTAGCTATAAGTTCTTGTGTGAACCTAGAAGTGAAGAAAACTAATTTAAAACTAGAAAAATTATGTAAATTCTTTAGAAATGTAAAATTTGTTAGTCTAAAT
>KZ892769.1:0-11180 GCA_003456935.1 Machilis hrabei | reverse complement strand
CAACAAAATTACAGAGTAGGCGTACTTTTAGTTTTAATAGATTATATTTCTTGCGTCAATTTACACACTTTTCAGCTTTTTTCAAACTTTCTGTCAGAACAACATTACAGAGTAGCATACTGGGTACTTAAAAATTTTAATAGTCTATTTCTCACACTTTTCAGCTGTTTTTTTAGTTACATTTTTCAGTTTCATTATTTCTTCATCTAGTGCAGCAACTTTCTGTGACATCTGTTCCAAGATTATTTTTTTTTCTCATTTCGAGCAACTTCAGTCCTTGCTTAGCTTGTCTGTTTCTGTGTGCTTCTTCTTCAGTGCAGATCTTTTGTGATCTAAGTGCTTCTTCCTCTTGGCTGAGGCATGCCTTGTTGCCAATAGGGACTACCATTGATTTGGAAATTTTAACGTCTGAAATTTTTCCAATAAATGAAACTGCACTGTAAACTGATCTCTGTGCTACAAGTGACTCTTCACGCAAATTTTCAATGAGACATTACCCATTAACTGAAAACCAACATTCAACTGATGCGTTTCCAAGAAACACAATGAGGATTTTTTGTAAGAATGTAACCATGTCCCTGTTTAGTATTGTTGCATCTAACAACAATAGACATGAATGAAGGCTTTGCATTGTCCAGTCAGACTGAGTTACAGGCCCGGATTTACGCGTAGGCGGACTAGGCGCTCGCCTAGAGCGGCAGATTTTAGGGGGCGGCAAAAATCTTTAAAAAAAATACGTAACCAATGTTAGAATGTTGGACAAAAGGACAAAATTATACAAATATTTACAAAATTGTAGTTTCAATTTTCCCTTTAACAATTTTTCTTTAGAAAAAGATATGACTGACATGNGTTTCACAGACTCGAGACCCTAATAATTCCACGAAGATACATTCGGTCAGTTCGAAAGTGAGAAAATTTTACCTTTGATTCTTCCAAAGGGTAAAGACCGATGGAGTCATCACTCAGCAGATGACTCAAGTCATGTGACCGCCAGACCACCTATGTTGTGTGACTGTGTCGCGTTTTGTGTTTTGTCATCAATAAACACAGACAGTAGTCAGTAGTTAGTTGCCTAGTTGGTCAAAGTGAATAGTTATTGTGTTATTGATCAGTGCAAAAGTACGAGTGAAAAAAATAATTCATATTTTTGGAATGGAGCACTACACATATTAGAAAACACTTGATTTTGCACAATATTTTACCAAAATGCTCTCTCCGAGGTTCCACCCCTGGACTCCACTGGAGACTTTGCCTCCAGACCGCCTCTTCGCTTTCTTTTCCATTAGGGGAGGTGGGGGGGGCGGTATCCTTACCGCCTAGAGCAGCGGTTTTTCTAAATCCGGGCGTGCTGAGTTAGTGCTTATTTTACTGAAGGGATGTTGCACAGCTTCAAGTGTTCTCTCTACACACAATCAGCCACCGATGAAGATATATGCTTCTTGGCCAAAAATTCTTTAAGAGCAGAAATTATTCGAGCGTATCTTAAAAAAGGCACTTGCCATGATATCAGGGAAAATGCAAGAAACTCCTTTCACACGTTTGAATTGTAAAGTACATGTCTCAACACATTTTTATACATTGACAGGAGAAAGTATGTACAGTAATTTTTGGTATTGAAAAAGAATTTCTTGACCAACTGCCCACTTTCTTGACTTTTTCTTACTATCTTGACCAGTAGACACCCTGCAGATACTTTTTAGTAGGCTAACAAAAAGTATTCCTCTTAAACCCCTGTCTGTGACACTGACAAGGAAATGTCCTGGACGGACATTTGATGTCGAGGCCCACTTTATAAACATTCTTTTGTTATTTGCTCAGTGATGAATGGTGGTTAACTGATCGACTACTCTTCTGACTTAAAGGATTTATGTCCCCTTCGTCTATGGGTTTACCCAACTATTGATATAATATGACCTGGCATAGCATTACCACAGCATTCTCCATGAGAACATAACAAACACAAATTAGGCCAACTTTGTAAACAGTACCATGGCACTTGAAAGATAATAAGACCTCACAATTATCTTTAAGAGAAGGCTAAGGAGAGATTAAATTATGATTTGAACATACCATTTGGGGCTGATCCAAGAGCTGCAGGTCCAAGGCCTGAATAAATTCCTCGAAAGCCTCCGCTCACAAAGAATCCTTGTCTGCTTTGCAAACGAGTTTTGATTGTGTCCAAAGGAAACAATGCTATGTCCACAGCTGTTCCAGCAATGCCTCCTGCCTGGAAAGAATAAACGATGGGAAAAGCCACAATAGTATCTATTTACCATCAAGTGCTCTACACAAATATTGGGACATCATCAATGTATATTTATTAGAGTTGTAAATATTCACTGTACCGTATTCGTAAAGCACATTGTAGCCTAATCTCACTGAAACAGAACCTTACTTGTCTGCCACATTTCTCTGATTCTGATGTGTTGAAAAAATGAAAAATACAATTGGAAATATTGATTATTGTTTCACTGTGTAATGACTAGGGCATTCAGATGCATAAAAAATGGCCATATTAGGTTGTGCAAACGTTCTGTAAGTAATAAATCTTTTAGTTATTAGGAACACTTTAGTTTATGTATAACTACATGAACTGCTGGAGATAGACAATTTTTTTTATACATGGAAAACAATTTTGGATAGTCTGGGAAGTACTAACAAAGAAATAGGGCCAATGTTAGTGGTTGTTTTTGTAGGTGCCTGGGAGGTCGGCTCAAATCCAATCAAAGCCCTACATATCTCTGGAACACAGCAGTGATATTTTGTGAATGTCACATTACATGATGAGCAAATATGCAGAACTGTATAGGCCCTAACTTTTTTTTTAATTTAGCCTATATTAAGTTAGGCTATCACAAAGTCATATTGCAAGTCACTGGCCAGAACTAAGCGAACATTTACATTCACTCCAGTTTTTTCATGACCTTCAAAACGAAACTGTTCTGCACAGTTGCTCATGATCTAATGTATCATATTTCATCATGTAGCCTACTCTTTATTAGGGTAAAGAATCAATTAGCAAATGGTATGCAGTTTGCATTAGGTGTTAATTTTCTAGGCTGATTTGGGTTTCTCTGTTGAAAGACTGAATGGCACAGTTCCTTGGGCTTCATGTACAGGCTATGCACTAAACTAGTAAGTCAGGGACATGTCATGCAACCTAAATTATTGGTAAAAGTACAACTTTATGCAAACTATATAGGTACCGTACCATCTGCTAATTGAGTCTTTACCCTATCTAGGTTAGTCCCACTGAAATGAATAGCTTATCCTTACCACTAGTGACAACTGAAACGATGGCTCACTTCTGCTCATTTTGTAAGAGGCATTCAAGTCTCCACACTTTATGGCACACAGGGTATGGGAGTTTTATTTACCATTCCCTAACACAATGTCTCTCACTTTCTTGAGTTAGCTTTTCAATGGTCATTTATAAACACTGTATCATCGTTATTAACTTACAATGTTAGTTTAAAAATCTGATTTCTCAAGACGGCACTTACTTATACGGATATTTACAGTTTCACAGGGGTACTGGCAAAATCAACTACCAGTTTCAATTTAGATTTTACTAAAAAAAATGAACTGTTGAGTCAACAGTGTCGAGCAAATTACTGATTTTTTATTCCCTTTTGCTAAACCATATGGTTAGAACTCTAATTACCGATCTGGAATGAATTGTCTTTTCTATTCCAGTCTTTTAATATACTTTACGTTAACAATATTGCCTGTGTGCTTTCCCCCTTGAATTGCTAAAGATAAATTTAATCACTCCTTCGTGAAGGAAAATAATTATTTTTCCCCTTTAATTGTACTATGTGAACTTGCATTGCTGATGTTTACTATTTCGTTGAAGTACAATAATTGTGATGTTTTCCACCACTTTTAATTAGCACTTCTTACATTATTCACTAAGAATTATAATTCATTCAATCCTTTTGTGATTTCGATACTATATTTTTCTAGCTCTTTTTATATTTTACTTCTGGCTGAAAAGTTGTTTACTTTCGTAATTGTTTATAATGTCTTTCTATATGTTTTTTGCTTTGGTGTGATTTCAATGACTTTTCTTGTTTAGTACATTTGCCAATTATTTTATTTGTTTAACTTGTAGCTATATATTTTTCAATATCTTATTTACATTGCTTAAGTCTATTTTGTATTTATTTTTAATTTGGTATAGTACTTTTACCATTGTTCATTTTTATTTTATTTGATGTATTCTTACACTTTTTAACTTATTAGAAAAACAAAAACGGGACGTTTATTTAAACTAAAATAAGGTTTGAAGTTAAATGGTAAGTCAACGCCGTAAAGGAACACGGACAAGAATGTTTTATGTCAGGGTATAATGTATCCCTGAATTATACAAATTGTTCGATAAAATGTTTTGTCATGGTATAATGTATTTCTGACAGTATTTAATATCCGGGAAAATTAAAAGTGTCCACCTTAACAACTCTGCACATGCCATTATTTCACTCATCCATTCTGAAGTGCATTTACCTGGGCAGATGTGACGTCCCTGTATATGCGCATTACGTAACCGATAAAAGTACAAAGAAAAATGTTTCTTCTGGTTAAACTCACCACTGTACCCTACATTATGGATTGCACACATGTGGAATATTGCATTCACTCTTTTCCTAAATTTACTACCTCACTTTAAGTGTTTTCTACTTCCAAGTCATTACATCCATGTCCGTAAACCTTGAACTGCGTATGTTTTGTAATAACTAAACTCCATATCTTTTTTCCCCCTTGTAATCTATTCTATATAGTGTTGATGGTTAGTGTGTTCAAAATCAAGGGACCCACAAACAAACAACTATCTGCAAGCACTTTACAGAAAGTAGATAATTATATAGAGATTAGAAAAAGAGACCGAAGCATAAACGCTAACCAGCTTATGGTGTCAAACGCCGTAAAAACTTTAGAATGGGGATAGTCTTGGGGGATAGTAATCTTTGGTATTTGGTAATGGCGATGGGTAATGGTATTGATAACCAGATATAGAGAGAGAGATCGTTAGTAATTATGGTGCTAATTAATTTGCATCTGTGTATGCCTTTATTCTGCTTTTATGAAAAACTCACAATGTTCTTATGAAATTGTATTTTGTGAATCTGGCTTTGGATTCAGTCACCGTGTCCAGTTCGAGTGAAGGTAAACAAAAATACTAACGATCATGAATGAATTACAGAACAGTTTAGAAGAAGGTGTAATGATAATGAAGATATGGCATGATGAACAGGATACCTACCTACCTGGTCCTTGTGTTTAGTTTGTAAACATGGCACCAACAAAACCAAAAGACTTTCTAAAAAGCAGTGTGGAGAATGCCACTTTAAACATAGTACTGCAGGCAAGTATTAATGTACCATAATGTGTAGAGTGAATGGCCAAAATTAGTGACACCTACCCTGTTTACAGTTTTGTAAGCATTTTGTATTTCATAAGATTGTGGTGCATAACCACTTCAACTCACCAGTAGATCCAGAGCAATCGCGACTTCTGCACAGAAGCCGCAATGAGGTCAAAATTTAAACTTTATTACCGCATCTTTAATAAAGCTTCAATAATCACCTTAAGTTAATAACCCAACTGAACTAACCTAAATATCAAGTATTTGCACTTAGTTTGTTATTTCTGTCCAAAGTCGTCCATTATAGGGTGAAGACTCACTTAGCGTTATGCCTTTAAAACCCTCCAAAATCAGCTGACTTCTACTTTTTATTTCTTTATATGCTGTTTCAGAGTTAGCTAACTTATTAGAAAAACAAAAACGCTAAGTGAGTCTTCAGGTGACGCTAAGTGAGTCTTCACCAAAACTAAAATAATTTTTACAGAGGCTCTGGATCTAACGAATCCTAACCACTTCATTGTGATAGATGTCCTTTGATGCTCTAATTAGATGACAGAAACAACTGCACTGGGTAAATGGAAAGCCTGGTGAGTGAGGCTAAAGCCCCATAATATGATTGGGTATTATGGTATAATAATAAAAATATGCCACTATATTGGCAGATTGTGCATGTAATTAGATGCAATCTTCTGTCTGTCTAATGCAAAAAGTAAACATTTTTCGGCTCATAGAGTTTGATATCATGATTATTATCAACACTGCGTTCTTTTTTTTTTTAGAGTAGCCTACCCTATTTCAGTGTGCAGTTTTTAGTTCGATGTTAGAAGCACATCACGTTAAATGGTGAATAAATTATGCTTCTAAATTCACCCATCTATGTGTTTTGCCCAATTGCTGTCAGCTGACTTTTATTATAAAGAGTAGGTAACACTAAGTAAACATTGGTAGGCCTACCGGTAGACTACATTTAAAATGATCTTTAATTCTGTTTGACACAGTTTCGCTAGGTATCTATTTTGATAAATCAACATTTGAGTGCAAGCTCAAATATTTTGATAAATGAACAATTGAGTGCAAGGACAAATAAATAACTTTTGGTAATGCATCTCAGAAATGTTGTTTATGGTCTTTATAATTTCAGGTTCTGTTTCGGATTGTTACATTTATACTGAATGCATTTACACTCCGTTATGTCAAAGCGGAGGTTTTGGGTGTCATGAATGTACGATTACTTCTGATGGAGTCTACAGTACTGTTCATTAGCAGAGAATCATTCCGTCGGTCGTGTTTGTCGGACACAAGACACCACAATTGGCCGCAGGTTATTAACCTTATGTGGCTCACGTAAGTACACGTCCTGTATTTTGGTAGGCTACATAGCTGTAAGCTGTTATTTTGTGAGGGCGTCTCGAAAAGTAATTCACACTTTTCAAGTACCGTAGCCTAATTAAGGCAAACATGTTGTATGATGTTTTTAATTATTTTACTTATTTTGACGATGTCTATTTCAGTTATGTACTGGCCAATTACTAATAAAGTAGGCCTATCGTATTGTATGAGAAAAACATGTTACTGACAAGATTTTGTTAACATTTTTGCAGGCTACCATTGTGTATACTATGTTCATTCCTGTTTGGTGCAGTGTGGCTAACAGTCCTAGAGCAGCCGTCACAGTCTGTCACTCAGCATTATACGTATGGAGTTATATCAGTTGGCATCTCGTGTTGCATTGACGTGATCGCAGAAGTTCCGTATCTTATTGCACAAGCATTCCTCATGGTCAAAATGCGAGTAAGTATACACATTTTTCTGAAATAGGGTAGCAGTTAAGTTGGGTTTGTATGATATGCAACCAGATACGAAGATGGAGAGATATGTGCTTGGACAGAAAATGTTAAACTGTGTGGATAGGGATGGCAGGTGTTATAGAGTACAATAACGCCAACGGAGACCCACTAACGCCAGACGAATATGATTTTAGAAGTTGGGAACTAATGGTGGAAGGACATTAAACACCACATATCATCATACTTTTTGTATCATCAAATGGGGCAATCTTGAACGCAGGGTTATTCTTGAACAAAAAAGGGTAAAATGCGTTTTTCACAGGTATCCAAGTTAAATGGGTAAAATATAAAACTCAATATGTTAAAACAAAGGTAATGAAATGCTGCATCCAACTGTATACACAGCAGATGAATATTAGCCTAAGGACCATCAAAATGTCATGTTTTTTTTAAAAGTGAATACATTTTTGTAAAAAAAAACTGTTCAAACTTCTGTGGCCAGACAAGATATGGTTATGTATTTTGAAAAAAAAAAAAACTAATCCTACATTCTGCTCCATTTAATCGTCTAGCCAGATAGAGTTATTACATGCCTATAGATACATTAGTTTACATTTGACACTTATTTTTCCAAACCTCTGCAAAATTAGGCATTTTGGTAGTAACATATGGAAGATTTAATTGGCGTTCGGTCATTCAAACGATAAAGGAATAAAAATAAATTAAAGAGTTAAAATTTATTTTAAAACACAACGTTTCAAGAGAAACAGGTCTCTCTTCGTCAGATGATTAACCGTTTAAACTATGTATACAAAGGCTGTTAACTCTTTAATTTATTTTTATTCCTTTATTGTTTGAATGACCGAACGCCAATTAAATCTTCCATATGAACTGAAAGAACGGTAAAAAAATAATCAATTCCAATTTTGGTGGTAAGTTGTTGTATTTTTAAAGAGAGAAGTCCATAGAAATTATTTTTATGGAAACTAAACAACTAGTTGAAATAATGTTTTATAAGGTGTTTTTACTTTATACGTTTATAAATGCCATATTTACACTGATGTCAATGTGTGTTACTGTGCATAACATTTTTTTTGTGCTCCAAGTAATATGATTAATTCTCAGTAAATTATTGAAGAAAAATAGAATTTGTGGTTTATGTAAACAGAGTTAAAATTGAAGCATATAATCAAGATAACATAGCTATGTTGCATATCAAATTGTTCAGAATTACATCACCAATCTAACTGTATCAATATTACTTCAGTACATGGTGAACAGCTTAAGTTACATGGTAAAGTAATGGAGTGTTCAACATTACCCCAAACCTGGGGCAAACTTGTACATCTGTGTTTATATTTTTCATCGCTTTGTTGTTGGAGATAATTATAAAATACAAAGGTTATGAATTCAGCACTACGTACTTATTCCAATAAAAAATAAATAAAAAATCTAGATTGCATTGCCTAGGCATTGTGTGAAGAAGATGCCAAAAACCCGTTCAAGATTACCCCATTTGACGGTACATTTTTTTCTGCATATGATAAATGTTGATGTTGTTGCTTGATTTGTCTTTTTGACTTTGCTGCTCTTCAGTTGTTTTTAAAATAGAGTGAATGTACCAACTTTTTTGCCCTTGTTTGAAGGTAGTTAAATGAACAAACAAAGATCAGTAAACATAGAAAGCATGCCAAGTCAAGGAGGAGAAGCATGAAGTGTAAGGACATGTGTTTTGAATCAACTGGTTTGAAAATATGTATTCATTTATATGATAAAAGCCTCAAAAGCCTCAAGAACCACTAAAGTAAACAAGTATATAACTACCAACTCTTTTGAAAAGCTGTATAAATCAGTGGTAAGGGAGGAAAGTATTAATTATATGTGGAAATTAATGTCGATGCTCATTTGTTCCGTCACCTGCCGCAGTTCGTCATTAGCTGCAGAGATGACAGCACACTAGCTTTCTTTCCAAATAAGTTTCTATTAATGAGGGCTAAGTTTTTAATCCGTTAGAAAGTTCGTTGGCATATACATTAATAAGCGTATTTTATAATCCTAGTCTTTCATGTGTAAAGAAATAAATTAGCACACAGGTCTCGAGTACCTAGTGAAATGCATACTTTTTATGTGAATCAACTTGCACAAAGTTTCACAAGTGATAGAACTGCCACCAAGAAATATAGGGCGGCTATTCACTGCAGTGTGCCTACTGACCTGGAATACCTGGATATATCAGGGAATTTAGGCAGTGGCGTAACTATAACATTGAGGGCCCCGGGAATAACATTAGCGGGGGCCCCGTTACTTAATTTAAATGTTGCAATTAATGATCTCAATAAAACTAAATAACATAACAAAAATCAAATTTACTCTCATTTTAATTTTAAATCAGTCAATAATTGAGAGAAATTTAACTAATAAGTCCTAAAAATTGAACAATAAAACTGTCTCAAGTTTACAACAGAATCTATATGTGTATTTGAAGTGTTATATTAATTCTAATTTGACACGATGTCCGTCAAAATAAAGAAGAAACTCAAATAAAAGATAGAAATGCATCACACCTAAACAGTTCAAAATAAAATGTATTAACGATATTTGAAGACAGTACGATACAGTAGTAGACCTATTTTTATGACAGTTTTTTTACAAATAGAAAACTAAAAGATAATTTTAAATTATATAGGCTATTCAATTTTTTTCGGAGGCCCTCTGGACGCTGGGGGTCCCCGGGAAGTGGCCTGGCATCCCAGGTGGTAGTTACGCCACTGAATTTAGGTCACCTGGAAATATCAGGGAAATCAGAAAACAAACCTGGAATTTTATGAAAGCATCCCTTTTTTCCTGTTGTATTTAATATCGAAAGGTAAAATGCGGAGTGGTGGTTTTGTAGTCCCAGCAGTGTATCTTTATACTGGCTGACAGGTTTCTGGCTAGCGACAGATAGGCTGCTCCGACTATAGGTATGCTGAGAATAATGGCACCGCAGCACACTGTAGGTTTTTTTTTTCAGCTTGCTTTTTTTTCACTCTATGCATGCTAGGAAGCCGGGGGAAAAAGAGCATAACAATTTAAGCAGCATTTCGATACGACAGCTATGGGAGGCCTCGATAAAGTGGAGATTACAAAGGACATTATACATGCAGCACAAATTGCTCATGCAAGATTTTTCAGAGGCAGCTGAACGACGACGAAAACTAGAGGCTGACGGGAAATGTGAAGCTCATGAAGAAAGGCATGCAGCACTTGCAGTAAAAGAGCTACAAGCAAAGAAGGTGAAGATTGTGGAGGAAGCTCAAAAGGAGGCCGCAGTAATTGAAGATGAGATCAAAGCTTTAAAAAATAAATACTGGTTGTGCCTAAAAGAAAGAATTTTAGTTAAGGCTTGTATTACAATATACTTTACTGATGAAAATGAAGAACTGAAACTGTTAAAAAATGAAAGAGTTTCAAGGCTTGTTACTGATTGTATCGTTATCTTTGATGACTTGTGATTTCATTTAGTCTTAAGGACTTATGCCATTCGTAAATATCATACAAAAAATTGTGTGATTTTTTTTGTTTATTTTAGTTTTAAACACAAAATGATTGTGATGATCTCGCATACAAATATATGTGCACTATTGACATCGTACTCGTCAAGGCTCGTATTTTAATAATGCAGTTAAAGTGAGAGCGACTAACTGAAACTCTATAAAAACTTAAATAGTTTTAAGATGTGGACATGGTGAATTACCTATCGAATCATTATCTTTAATATAGTCTTAGAATAGATGACATGTAAGTACCGTACAAAATGAATGCGCCATGTTTGGTGATTTCATCGAGCTTAAAACTGTCACTTGAAGTACAAAGTAATTCTGATGGATCTCGCATATATAATTAAGTGCACTTTCACTATATGGATCATTCTCACGAAAAGGGACACTTTGCGTTACTTTCAAATAACTGCTTTCAAAAATTAATTTTATCATTTAATTATGTATGTATGTGTAGCGATTAATTCATATTACAAGAGCCTACAA
>QVQU01290319.1:0-11822 GCA_003456935.1 Machilis hrabei | reverse complement strand
ATACTACCCTACTCTCTGCAACTTCATAAACCTGAATAATAAAGGTTTGTTTTAAACTCAATTTCCAACTTTGACCGGCCACCATTTTGAAAATGAGTGTCGTATTAAATAATTATTTTTTTTCGTTTTACTCGTCTCGATTAGACCTTTCACATGCTGTATCACACAACCCCCCCTTTCCATTTAATTGTTTCGCGTTGGGCCGGGGCCCCACATCAATATCTTGTCACGGATAAAGCAGCCCCTCGAAATCATGCACCACATGTTTCGCCATTTCTCCAAATTTCTAACGGTTGCCAAGTTCTGCAGGGGGGGGGGGGTGGAACTTTACAAACACCCTATATAGTCATTGCAGTAAGGAACACTGATGATGTGGAATATGCCTTCAGTGTGATATTTTACTTGTACTTAACTCTTGACAATTTTTTTTCATTACTTATGTTGTGGACTTTTTAATAATGGTCTATACTTGTATTATGTTGGTAACCTGTCTTTGGGAAATTAGTTTGATACACGGTAATTACCGCTATTTAATTACCCGTTTTATCTATTCTTACTACCAAATAAAACAATAGTCTTCATTAACATCAGTCTTTTTTGGATGATATTTTCAGTATACATAAAACCATTAATCTAATACTTATATTTATAAATTATGAGTCATTTCATATAGTCTGCATCATATTTTGTAAATACCTTTTATTGTAGGAACACCATGCAAGTTTATCTTCAGCTACTGGTGGAAATAGACTTTACTCTTGTTGGTGTAGTTCTTAGCTGTATTAATGTACACTGTAAACTTTATTTTTTTTTCTAAAAAACCATTGACCATAAAGTAAATTTTATGAAATTTTAAGCACTATGTTGACTAACAATTCTGTCATAATGTTCCTGTTTAGTTTATCTTTCTCCCTTATGTTATATGGCCACAGAGTTGTTTTTATGTGGATTTTTATTAAGTTTTGCAATTGTTGTGGAAAAGTTTGAAAAGTGTTTCGTATTGACTATGTTTGTGTTAAACCTCATGAATGTCACAGTAAATTCATTGATTCAAAGCAGTATCATTTGTTCATTTATCTCCATGTTAGATCAACTAAAGAATGTATATAGTTAAAGAGAAACAGCTGACAAATAACTGAAATAAACAGGCAACACACACAAAATCGTAGGCAGTGATTTTTAAATTTTCCTTAGTTGTAAAGAAAATGACAAACTGTTACTAAAGACCAATATTTCAATTGCAAACCATGGTTATTCTTCCAGTAATGTTTTCTTTCCTAAGAGTCTTCACACAAGATGGTATTTTAACAGTTCGTCCGTTTTAAAAAATAAAATGAATTTACTTCTATTCATAACCTGTGTTTCTACTCAAATTAATTTTGTGCTCCAGTGCCAGTATGTAATAGTTTTTGTCTAATTTCTCCTCAACACTAAATGTTTCTGACGAATTGCCGGCATATGAAACTTCCCCCAGAAACAATTAAGATGAGCAAAAAAGAAAAACTATTGTAAAGTCTAGGACATGCTACTAACACACGTTTTGAATTTAGCATCCATAATTGGGGCTGTATGAATAGCTAACTAAAATAATAATTGTTTTTAGTGTTAATTTGGTGGTCTAGCCTTTTAAAATGGTACTGACATTTGCTCCTGGAATGTTGATTTGAAACTAACAAAATGATGAAATAAAATGTATGCGAGAGTTCATTATTTGTCATGTACGTGGCAAATTCCTTGGAACTTTGATTACTGTAGCAAAGTCAAGCTTAAATTATAGGGAAAAATGAAAGTTTTTAAAAACTGATATGGCTAGAATATGCAAAATTTGAGTCACTGGGAGAGAGCCTTGCATTGCATTAAAAATGTCAATTCAAAGTTGTAAGTGGTAATTTTGGACAGAAATCATTATTGATACTAAAATTGTGGTAATTGTAAATGTGCATATAGATAAAATATAAATTCATTTCACTGTGTAGTTTTGTTATTTCACAGCAGTTTTAAGAAAAATTACTGAAAAAGAGTCTGAACAGCTCAGTTCAAGATCAGTCAAGTTTGGATAAACTATCGTCACATGATTTAAACAGTTCTGTTCAAGTAATGTGAAAGTATCTTCAAAAGCACATTACAATAAACCTTGTACTATTTAACAGTTATAACTAAGGGTGGATTGCAAAGACGTGTTTTAGCCACTATGTAAGATGTTTAAACATAGATTTGGGCTGCAAAAGTGATGCACCAAACCTATGTTTAGATGTCATCTAAACTCACTACTTTGACAGTCATTTTTAGGTATCGCTCTGAGGATGGTTAACCTGTTGTTTAACTTGATTTCTTGAATATTCTGGTGATTCGTCATTCTAATAATTGAAACCAATAACATATCATGTCTCAGAATAAAAAGTAAATGATTTGGGGGCAGGGTTTGTGATTAATATGATAATTTGACAAATAGCTAATTTTGTGAGACCGAAAGTATGACAGAAAAAATGGCACATTTCAACTTACACATTTCTGTTTACTGCAAAGATTCAAGTATATAGTTATTAAAAAAAAAGATTTGTTAGGTTTTTTCAATAAATGACAATGAGTGCGAAAGAAAGAGTATCAATGAAATTATAACCTACATTCACATGTCCATGAACACTAGAAAATAATGTTTACTTAATGAATTTCATTTAGAGGTGATTTGGAGGACTCTTCAGGGGTTTTATGCATCGAAACCATGCTGTACTATGGAAGTTTATTTCTGTGAGCTTTGTAAACTTTAACATTTTACAGTATGAATACTACCCCAGTAGCAGAACAATATGGGCTGCACGTTGGCTCACATGAACCTATATTAATCAATGTGAGCTCACATAAACATTCCAAAAAATATTTCCCATTTGATATGAAAGCTCATAAACAACAATTTAGTATTAGTGCGCTCTGGTGGAGACATGTGCCAACTAATAGCACGTATAGAGAAAACAATAGCCTAGAAGTTAATACTTCAGCAATTTGCCAATGGTTAATAAATAAAAACTAAAATTCATGAGTTACGGTGAACATAGCTTAAAATCATCCTACAATGACCCTTGTATGACATAAAATATGAATCATCATAAACCAAACTGAAATTTACAAAATTTTGTCAATCTAAACTGACTATTTTGACAGCCATTTAAGGTATCGCTGTGAGGGTGTTTTAGGCATTGTTTAACTTTCTCTTTCACAAATATTCTGGTGGCTCGTTAATCTAATAAATTAAACCACTAATATATCATGCCTCAGAATACCGAGTAAATATTTTTGGTGCAGGCTTTGTAATTATTGTAGTAATTTTACAAATGAAGAGCTAATTTTGCGTAATCGAAAGTGAGACTGCTTAGTTCATCGTACGCTTTTCTGTTTATTGCTTATACTGCAAAGTTTCAAGTATTTTGTTATTTTTTTAAATCGCAATTGTTGGTAGTAGGCACTTGCAAATTGATCAGCTAAGGTCTATCCTTAATAATGTTTTATTTAATTAAAGGTCACACCATAACCAAAAAGAGACCCATATTTTCAGTACCATAACTCGTGAAAAGGGTTACCTAATAACTACATCAAATCTTAGGGGGTAAAAACCTAGTTTTGAGTTGCATGAATTAAACCAAACGTTTTAAAAGTCAAGCTCTAGAAAAGCAGTGTCAAACTATAATTAAACCAGCTTTATCATTATAAATAAAATTAAGGCTATGAAGAATGTCTTTGCAATCCAGCCTTAACCAATTAGATCAATACCAAGAAGCACACCCACATAATTTACTGCTGGGGTTTATTTTTGCTTCTTACAACTTCGTACATCATTTTCTGCCAGAAATAAAAGTGGTAATAAATTAAATAGTATAGAACAATTGCCTTTATTGTCAATATTTGTGTACTGTACAACTCAACTCTGTTATACACTCTCAAGTAAAAAGGACAACAGCCACATGCCAGCAAATACTTCTTTATACTCCTCAAAACCCCACCATTACAAAGGCAGAAGACCTATCATGTTCTACTAGACCTGTACACATTTTACACCTACAACAAGTGTATGAATAGAAAAGTCAGAACGTTATTAAAATGTCAAGGTACATAGAGTGCTTAACACTACTACCAATTATGTTACAGTACATTACAGTTAAAAGGTATTGCATGTCCATAGAAATCTGGACTGTTTGACAATCACATGCCCGGAAAGGAAGATGTAATTGTTGCTACACCCACTGTCATTATTTAGTAGACAGAATTGAAGTGCACTCCATACTAAAAATAATGTATACATAGATATCAGACACCCCATTACCGATACACATACAATATTCAGTGGAACTGGGGAGCTCTTCTTGCTGATGCTAAGCACTGTGTCAATTCATGTCCACATTCTTTTATATTTACCAAGCATCAACGTTTAACATTTTTCACAATCTTTGTGGTAAACACGAGTTGCCACCAGAATGGACACACTTTTAACATTATGGAGTTTTCTTCAGCATAAACTTCATGAGTGCTCATGTTTATACAGTGGTGCACAAAATTGAAGGTGAGAGGGTGACATTATCTGTGGCAGTTTGTGTATGTAAATAGTTACACTATGTAAGAACATTATTTTTCTTCTGGTTAAAGAGGATTAAGAAAAGAGTGACAATATCAGAAAATTTATAAGACTTTAAATCTAAATTATAAGAATAGTGTTACTGATTTTGTGACTAATTAATTAAATGTTTTGACCCTTATGAGCTAAAGTAAATACAAAATACTATTGCCACAAGTGTTGTAAACACATGGGTTTTAATTCCAACCTTCCAATTTTTATTTTCTTTAAATAAGACATATACACTATAAGGCCATTAATAACCAGACATCCCTAATGGGTCAATTCCAAATTGTTGCCACAGTGTCGGTAGTGATGAATTATCCAAAATTGCTTCATACGCCTTGGCATTCATGGATCCAGGCACTAAAAACAGTGGACCAAGACCATACCACGAAAAACAGGACTATACCATGATTCCACCTCCTCCTAACTTCAAAGTTGGAACAATACAGTACTGTAAGTAACGCTTGCCATGCATTAACCACACACACATACGTCCATCGGATTGCAAAAACTCATAGCATGATTCGTCACTCCACAGGATGCTCTTCCTTGTTCTAGAGTTCAATGGTGACGTGCTTTGCACCACTATAAACGACGGGTTGCATTCCATGCAGTGATCTTAGGCTTATGGGCTGCAGCTTCACCATGGAATCAAAGTGCAACCACCTCCTGGCAGATGGTACGATCACTGACATCACTTTCCGTTGCCGATCGAAAGTCTTTGGCCACCGTTTGTAATGAAGCCTTACGGTTTGACTTCACAACACGTCGGAGGCTTTGACGGTCCCAATCTGTCAATTTTTTCGGCTTACTGGGTCTGGGTTCATGTGTTATAACTCCCCCACATTTCCATTTCACAACTACATCACACACTCTTGCGCAGGATATCTGGAACTTGCCTGTAATTTCACGGATAGAATGACCAAAAGTGTATGCACCAATAATCATGCCCCTTTCAGCACCACTAAGCTCACGTCTTGTGTTCACACTGATGGCTGTACCTGCTATACACGCCAACTTAACGTTCAAGGTCATTTTATAGGGGTTTGACATGTATGGACGATCCCACTTACTTTCCAGGGGGTGTCTGGTGATTAATGGTCAGTGTATTTCAAGCTCCAATCTTAAAATATGTAAATGAACAGTGATGATTTCAACAGAATTTATCCTTTCACAACCTAAAACTATAATGTCTGATCTACAATGGGACTCGGGGAATGCTTTAGTAGCCATCTCTTAGGCAAGTCATCTTGCATCTGGCCAATCAGCTGCAATTATATTCTAACAAAACAACAATAAAGTATGCATCCAGTAGAGGAAACGGAGCGTAGATGACACATTCTCTGTTCTCATTAGGTGAAGCTTTAACTCTTAGTACACCATTGTGGATTACTAGTTTTTGGGAAGAGGAAAGTCTGCCTCGAATCTGGTAGGTCTGTCTCATTGTATGCCTGGCATAACACAACAGGTGGCAAAATGCCCACAAGTGAATAATAGGAAGTACCTTCAGGGTTCCAAAAGCAACAGTGGGATCCTTACACAAATCGATTTTTAATCATAACATGCATGGCTTAATTTAAGAGTACCTTGCATGTTCAATAAAACAGTTTCAATTTTCCTTCGTCAGCATTGATTCCATACACCAGCATAACTAAAGTCAATTTTGGAACTCACTGGAGGTGACTCAGATCAATGCATGTCCCTTTCTAACAAGCTGCTGGCCTTCTTTATGTAGAGGTCCAAGTACTAGGCTCTAGATCAAGAGGTTATGGGAACAATCCTCGCCTAAGGACTGGTGTCACTTTTGAATGGTTTACTATGTAAGATGTATAGTACTAATTTAGCTACGTTTTCTTGTCTGTGGCAGTTCTTGAGAAACTGCTGGACCAGTTTGTGTAAGTGAAACACCATTAGTTGTCAAATTTTCTTTACAAGATCAGGCTGTTTCCATTACAGTGGTTTCATGAGAAATAGAGTAGAAATGCTCAGTTCTCCTGAGAAGATTTACACACGCGCTGTAATTAGTGGGGATTGTGGTTTCCTTGACAACATCCAAGACCCAAGTGGAAACTGTCGAGCGGAGCAAGCCATAACATTATGCAGCGCGATATGCATCGCCAAAGCACGTAGTTTATGCGAAACATACGCTTCCTGCATATCACACTCTGGTCTGAATAATAATCAAGATGATATTATTAAATGGTTGTCCATGTCTAGAAACCCAAAAGATTTTGGCTGGACATAAAATAATATATCAGCTGAGAAGTTAAGGGAGAATACGGTGAAATGCTTTTTTTAATGAGGCCACAAATTTGTTGGCACATTTCTTTTTGTGACTTGTGAAGTCAGTTGCCCAGCACAAAAAGCTCTCTCCACACGTGTCACAAACGTACAACTTTTGATATGAATGCATCGTTTTATGATGTCTAAAGGATGAGGAGTGTGCAAACTTTTTCCCACAAGTATCACAAACAAATGGCTTTTCACCAGAATGTGTCCTTTTATGTCCTTCTAATAAGGATGACCTTAAAAAACCCTTACCACAAGTCTCACAAACAAACATATTTTCACCAGAATGTATCCTTGTATGGTATGTCAACGAAGAGGAGTGTGCAAACTTTCTACCACAGCGGTCACAAACAAAAGGTTTCTCACCTGAATGTACGAGTTTATGAGATATCAAACTACCCAAAGCTGAAAATCTCTTCCCACAAGTGTCGCATGCAAATGGCTTTTCACCAGAATGTATCCTTCTATGGTTTATTAAGGTAGAACAGTGTGTAAAACTCTTCCCACAAAAAGTACATGAATATGGTTTTTCACCAGAATGTATCCTTCTGTGATCCTTTAAACTGGAAGAAACTGTAAAAGTCTTTCCACACGTAGTGCATGCATATGGTTTGTCACTAGAATGTATTCTTCTATGGTATTTTAGTTTTAATGAGTTTGAAAATATCTTACCACAAGTTTCACAAACTAACAGTTTTTCCATAGAATGTGTGCTTTTATGATATTTGAAGCTTCCCAAAGCTGAAAAGCTTTTTCCACAGGTGCCACAAAAATATAGTTTTTCTCCAGAATGTTTCCTTTTATGATCTTCCAATGTTGTTGACTGTGAAAATCTCTTACCACAAGTTTGACAAAGAAATGGTTTCACACCAGAATGTACAATTTTATGTTTTGTCAAGCTACTTGCATATGGAAAACGCTTGCCACACATGCTACAAGAAAATGGTTTTACACCAGAATGCATACGTTCATGGGTTGCCAAAGTTGAAAGGTAAGTAAACTTCTTCCCACAAGTATCACATACAAAAGGTTTGTAACCAAAATGTAACTTTTTGTGATTTGTCAAGTTTGAGGAGCGTGAAAAACTCTTTCCGCAAGTGACACAAACAAATGGCTTTTGATCCGAATGTTTTCTTTTATGAACTCTCAGATTAGAAGACCACATAAAGGTCTTACCACAAATATTACACGTAAAAGGCTTTTGACCAGAATGTTTAGTTTTATGCCTTCTCAAACTACTTAAACATGAAAAGCTCTTACCACAAGTACTACAGGCACATAGTTTGTCACCAGTATGTAGATGTTTATGATTTATCAAGACTGAAACATGTGAAAAGATCTCACCACAAACATTGCAAACAAAAGATGTTTCACCAGAATGCATATTTTCAACAGTTAAGGCTGTAGCCTCTCCAAAGTTGTTAATAACATTGTTTTCATTAAATATTGTTAAATATTCATCTTTTACTTCATGAAGCAAGTGATTGGAGTCTTTTTCTTTTGTGCATTTACCTTGTACATGTACATCTTCAGCAGCTTCATTTGTGTTTTCAACAGAATTTTTCTGACCTATGTCCAATCGCCAAGCAGATTGCTTTAAGCAATCATGCGTCTCCAAAAGTAATGAATTCGAAACAGAAATTATGTTTTCTACATTATATTTGTGGGCAGCTTGAAATAGCTCTTCTCCTTTCAATTCTTCAGTGCTGTTTGGAAGATGGGAAGATATCTTGAAAGTGCCTGAAAGTGGACAAATATTAGTTTTTCAAAAATGTAATATAATAATTACTTTGGTTGTAAAGAATGAATGTAAATATTGAACGCTGTTTTTCAAAAATAGTTCTCCAATTTCCCTAAACAAATTAAACTACATATGATAATACATTTGNGCATGATTTTTTGTCTGGTAATATGACTGATTAAGCATAGCTAATGTGGAAAATAAATTTATTTGTACTGTATGAGGATAGATTCTGCTGGCTACTATCCTTTTTTTTAACAATATCAACATCTTTATTGCACTACCCATGACACACAGACGACTAATAGAATATATTTGATAGACCTAAAGCTAAACACTTGAAAACTGACAGCGATTTTAACTAAATACAAATACGCAGAGTTCATCGTTTCATGCCAATGGATGCCAGGGATTTTTACTTAGTTAAAAATTGAACTGAAAATACTGTGATGAAATAACATCTGTTGATTACTTATCTAAATATCTTCAAAGATAAGTAAATTTTATTGTAAAATCTTGCACATGTGAACAGGGTCGTATTTGCCAATACCCAGAGTTTGCAGTTAAATAGGGTAGCAGATTCCAAGATGCCACCAGACTTCCTTTCAAAAATAATTAAAAAGTACAAACTTGGTGATTTTTTACTTTTTTTCGTCTGCAGCTTGCAAACAGATGTTTGACTGTAAGTATGCATATGTGGCACTGGTCAGTGACCATGTGATAGCATGATAGGTTAATAGGGGAGAGGTGAGCAGCAAGCCTTATTGTCTGAGTGAGTCAACGGCTGAATAACAACATTTATTTCTAATTGCATTTACAAAATAGTGTATGTTGTGTGTGTGATTGTGAGCCATGAGTGCTTAATATAGAAAGCAGGCGAAAACAAAAGCTAAAAACATGATCAACTATTACAGAGCGTTGCTCCATCAAGCTTATATTTTTCTAGAGCAACTTTGCTATCTACAACCAATACAGCTTCGACGTCAAGTAACGGCGATAGTGATACTCGTGCAAATCAAATAGTGTCAGTGCCTGATACAGATTGCGATTCAGTGAATGTATGTTTGAATGTGGATAGTGTTAGCGCTGACCCTGCTTATTAGTCACTCGATGACCATACTGTAGAGTATCTGGTCGAGCATGGGGTAAGTCAAGATATGGAACAGGACTTTTCGTCTTCAAAATGCAAGTTTAGGGAGAGTAACAGGTATCTTATCAAAACACCTTTTTATCGAACCTTAGTGAATGGTGAGGCTTAGATAAGGACATGGCTGTTTTTTTTTCAAATAGAAAAGGAACATTTTCTGTGCTCCGTGTAAGCTTTTGAAAAGACTTCAGTATTAGCTACTACCGGATAAATGGCACTCGAGTGATAAAACCACACAAAAATAGTGAGGATCACAGATTCGCTACAACTGCATTTCATGAGATGAAGAAGACAAGGGAACCATTTAACAAAGCATTGATAGTTCAAATTAAAGGGAAAATTAAGCACAAGCATTCAGTTTTTAAGAAGGTAGCTGCAACTGTAAGGTCTCTTGCAACTAATGGGCTTCCATTTCAAGTAACATGAGATATTTCGGTTAGGTACAGGTTTGTAAGTATCTTATGTGCCTTGAACTCTGAGTAAAATTTATCAATTTCTTTCTGAACATATTAAGCACTATGGAAACAAAGTCAGTGATATGACTTCTTCCCTTTCTTCCCAGAATTGTGAATAGTTTATTTCAGTTTTAGCACATAAGGTCACTTTGTCGCTATTGTTGAGTAACCTCATGAAATTCAAGGGACAGCAATCAATGCGGAGTCATACTGTGAAACAATAAAGAAGCCACTAAGGGCAATTCTGAACCAACAATGAGGCCTACTAACAATTGGAGATTGTTTGTTACATGACAATGCACAGGTGCATGCCACCACCTGTACACATGCATTAATTACTCAAACAGTTCAAGTGGGAAATTGTTGTCCATACGCCAAGTGATTATCACTTCTTTCTCCACCTCCAGAAATGTTTGACCACCTAGAGTCTGGGGAATGACTAGCTGAAATGCAGAGCAGCAACCTTTTTCAATAAATGCATACAAAAGCTGGTACCACGATACGATGAATTCCTTAATGTACATGGTGATTATGGAGGATAAATTTAAGCTATGTAACAACATTTTGTATTTTTTAAGTTTTTATGGAAACAGGTGTAGGCACACATGATTACTTTAAAAAATGAAAAGAAATTTCTTACCGTACACCATCTACTTCATCACTTTAATATTTCGCCGAATTATTCACCTCTGGCTACATCAGAAAATTGCTATTGCTATTGGATTATGGTTCCACTGTTATGACATCTCAGGTCTAATAGAGACCCCATCCGCGTCGTAATGACGCTTCAGGATAACTGAATTTTGAATTTTGCCACTCAGCCGACATAGCCGGAGGTGGGATCTTTTACATCGAACACTTATCGATGGGACCCGCCTTTAACGTGCCTCCCGGAACACACCTACGATCATACCTTAGTGTGGAGTACTTCACAGGCAGACTCGTAGGATAACCCTTTTTACCCAGGGCTAGGAGCTGGCCCCGGGATTTGATCCCGGGACCTCCCGATCAGGAGGCGAGCACTCTAACCACTAGGCCAACCTGTCGGTACATCAGAAAAGCACTGTCTTGTATGTACCTCTCAAACCACACAACAGTACACAAGTGAAATCTTGCGTTAGTTTTTTTTTTAAATTTCATATGTAAGTTTTAATCTTTTAAGTGTGGAAGTGAAGTGAAGTGAAGTAGATTGACGCTCTCCGACTATACTATCCAGTATAAAAGGGATTAGAATAATATCAACATGGGAAACAAACATCAACATTTCCAAACAGTGACAACTCTTCACAAAATGACAGTCTTTCTAAGATGGCTTCCTTGCTGATGACATTTACAAGAAAGTGATTTTCTGATGAAGCCAGAGGTGGGTAACTCGGCGAAATATTAAAATTACAAAGTAGATGGTGTACGGTAAGAAATTTCTTTTCATTTTTTAAATTAATCATGTAAGGGATGCACTCATAAGATATAACACGTAAGGCCTAACTACGTAAGATCTAACACGTAAGACCTAACTACGCAAGACCTAACTACGCAAAGTCTAACTACGCAAGGCCTAACTACGTAAGACCTAACACGTAA
>KZ892722.1:20241-30268 GCA_003456935.1 Machilis hrabei | reverse complement strand
ATAAAGCATGTGTATACCTTGCGCGCATATAAGGCCCGGGACATACACATCGCATGCACTGCACGCTAGTAAAAACTACCCCGTTCACGAACATCGCTTCTGACGGACAGAAAATACAATGTGCTGCCAGCCCGCCATCTATTACCAACGACGCTAACTACAGCAATAATCTGAATGCCATCTACCATAGAAACTGGGTACCACTTACTTAAATCGTTTGTCTATACATACAACAACAGCAAAAAAATAATTACTTCTCTTAGTTGAAATTAATAGTTATTTTAATTGTTAGGTGGGTTTTCTATAATTCCAAATAATAATAAATAGGCTTTTAAGCATGTGTGCTGGTTTTGTTCTTCTTCTATTTAGAAAACACAACCATAATTAATATCGATATTCAGAAAGTATACACCAAACGCAAAGAGGATACTAGCGTCACGGAAAGAAAAGTTAAAATCATATTTCCTAGCGTCAGTAACCTGTAGCAACCAGAAGAGTGCAGGGCGTTTTCTGTGAACGCCATCATGGAGATCCTATATTTGGAACTTTCCCATTCCGGCATGTGCAGGGCATGCGATGTGTATTTTCCNGGTTTGACGGCATTATCAATTGCTAAGTGATATGTTTTTCTCAAGTTGTGAGTTCACTCTGAACATTTAGAAGGTGTAACACAATAGCACTACCATTCTAATGTCCTGCATAATGATATTCTACACGTCACCATCTGGATGAAAAATTATTTCACGAAACTATTAGGGAGGAACTTCATTTATAATCGTTATTGTCACCTCTATCAAGTGCCAAGATCAATTTTACAAACACAGTTTTCACCACACCTTTCCATAATAGAGTATCTAATGGATTTCTTACTCAGCCTTGCGACGNCCACCTTTTGAAAATACTAGCATGTATTCATTCCTATATAANATTTACTGTACATCTCTCACTTTAGAAATAGTCAATGGCCCATGGAGTCTGCCAGGCCTCTCTTAACATGTTAAGAAAAACAGATGTATTACCAATACTACAATACTGTAGTTGTGTTTGGGACCCTCACCAAGTAGGTTGAATAAACTCCATTGAAGGGGTACAGCGTAGGGCACCAAGGTTTGTGTTGGATCCTTACAATAGATTAGATAACGTATCTGAAATATTGGAACAACTAAATTGGGTTTCATTAGCTGAAAATCGCCATGAAAATAGGATGAAAAGGTTCAAACAAATCATTGAGGGTCAATTGTCATTAAACTGCGAACACGTACTGCAAACAGCTATGTATNTAGGTAGAAACGATCATTTAAATAAGATTAGAGGAGTTAGGTGTAGAACAGACGGATTTGTGGTATTTTTTTCCTCAGACAATTCGGGAATGGAATCGTTTATGAGTTGGTGCGTTGCACCCCCTGCCAAAAACTAACAGTTGATTGCGGGGTAAGATGTATGAGGTCTGTCCAAAAAGTTCGTGAACTTTTATAATTGCGCGCAAACGGATGGTTTCTCAGACATCCGCTTGGTGCCACTACGTTACGGATAGCCTCACGAGTAACCTCCTTTTTCTGATTTGTCTTTTATTGCTTAGTTTCGTCGCAAAGTTTGTTTACGTGAAGTGATCTCCAATGCGTTCGGTGAATTTCACGATGAGTGATAATTTTGAACAACGTGTGGGTGATTTCAGTTTCGGGAACAAAAAAAGTCGGCAGGAGCCAGGTCTGGAGAGTAGGGGAAAGCACGGTCATGACGTTTTTGGTGAAAATCTCGTGGATTGACAAAGCCAAATGCGCTGGTGCGTTGTCATAATGAAGCAACCTCCATTGGTTTCGCCAANGTTCTGGTCTTTTCTTCATATAATTGTCTCTGAGGCGTTTAAGAACTTGAAGGTAGTAATGTTGATTGACTGTGCTTCCTGGTGTAAAAATTCATTATGGACAACCACTTTACAATCAAAGAAAACCGTCAGCGTGACTTTGACATTGGAATGAAACTGGCGAGCTTTTTTTTCCGTTTTGTCGAATTTTTTTTTACCCCTTGAGATGACTGAACCTTGGTTTCGATGTTGTATCCATAAACCCATGACTCATCTCGTTTAATCTCCGTTAGCTCGATTCAGCAATTCCTGACGCACTGCAACACTGTGGTCTTTCTGATCTTGTGACATCTGGCAAGGCATAAATTTGGCAGCGACTTGATGCATTCCTAACTTTTCAGTTAGAATTTCGTGACATGACACGACTGAAATGTTGCATTCTTCTGTAAATTCCCTCACTGTCAAACGACGATTGGCACGCTCAAGATCGTTGATTTTTTAGATGTGGGAATCGTCAGTTCATGTAGAAGGTCTTCCTGAACATTCATCATCATTTGATTCACGCCCGCTTTTAAATTGTGTGTACAAACTTGTAACACCACGTACGACCCAAGGAATCATTGCCATACGCTTCTCTGATCATTTCCTGCGTTTCCGCAAAAGTTTTTCCGAGTTTCACACAAAATTTCACTGCCACACGTTGTTAGGAATGATCACTGTACTCTCTTCACGATATTTAGGCCTCCCAGAGCAGTATAGGAATGTAAAAACCATGTTTACTGGAGACATTTTGTTCGAATGGTTATTGGAATGTTTATAACCACGTCAGCTAACCAAACATATTATAGTTCCTATCTCTTACCATTAGATTTTATATTCAGACTTGACCGGTAATTTGTTACTACGTAATTTTGCATTATTTTATTTATCGTTCTTTAATGGCTTTCGGCAAGTTTTAGGTCGTAAGGTCTTTAAATGAATTTGTTGTGTACCTCGCACTAGCTAGAGGGGCGGAGTAGGTGAAGGTGGTGAAAAGGGGCAGTGCACGTCGTCTGCAAGCACTCTTTGTAACCAGCTGACCGCGAGAGCCAATCAGCGATCAAGGCCAACAGAGCCGAGACAACACAGAAGGGTAATCGAACGTTTATGCAAGCAGAAGCACTGCGCAAATGGGCGCTGACATAACAAGATGACTCCATGTTACTCTCCTTTATAATTGGAATGATTCGAATTTTTCCCATTAAACGATGAAATATCAAAAGTAGGCCTACATGCAGCAAAAGGACTTTTCTTCTGAAGATAATTATTGAGTGCCCGTTATTTCCACGTATCCTTACGAGTACCTTGTCAAAAGACCAATATTGACTGTGCGTTATTTCCACATATCCTACGAATAAGCTATCTAAAAGACTTGTAATGCTAGCCTTCGATGAACCAAAGATTCATTTAATTCTCACCCCGATAACCGATAACATTATAATTTCCTGCGCAAATGTTATAAATTCTTGTAAATGTTTATGTTGATTGTCAGGGTGCATCTGGGGAGCTGGTGGAAGGAGTATGAAGGTATGTAATTAAATTCTTGAGCTTTCTCTCGACTTTAGTAGTGTTTAATTTCTGTCTACCAACTACTGTATCCAACCTCCCTCTGTGCACATACCCCATGTTAAGTATTCTGCCGACAGTATATGTTTATTTTTGACGGTTAAGCCCCTCTGGCGCCCAATAATTCTAGTGTACCTGAAATATTTATAGTTTTTTCTAGAGTTAATAAACAAGAAAGGGCTTACCTTACTCCTTGTAGCGTCTCGAGGTGAACCCTTTCTTGTTTATTTTAACTCTAGAAAATGAGTTGCTACTCCAGTTTCCGACAAAACATTAGATGATTTGTAGAGTTGTTATATCAGCTACACATACACACACATTTGTCGAATTTGAAGCTGTTCTTTGCATGCATTGTCACGTTACTCTAATAAACATACCAGTACCACAGTGTCGAAAATAGTGAAAACACAAATTACATACGGTACAAATCCCCTAATAAACCTGATACAAATAGCAAGTGTCAGACTTGACCTTTCAATCACAATTTGATCCTCTTCATGTTACTGCTAATTCCCATTCAAAAATTACATGGAAACAAAAAAAGCAGACGGACTATTTTTTAAAACGAGTTTTAAAAGCAATAATGAATTAAACTCAAAATAAATTTTGTTGTCTGTCCTCTTAATTTTTGTGCCCATTTAAAGCCTGTATTATATACTGTGCTTCAATGTAAATATTATATCTAAGAACAGTGAAAACCAAACATACATAATCCATCTTTAAAGTGAAAAATACTTAAAGTTCACCTACATGTTATCGCAGCAAGTGCTTCCTCGATCTGTCCTTTATCCCGGGTAATATCGTAAATGACAATTCCACTGAAGAGGATAAGTTCAGACCATTCTGCTAGATTGGCAAATGATGTGATCTTTTTTACATGATCTGGTAGAGGGTACTAGAAATGAAAGACATTAAAAATATTCCTATTGTAATAATGTTAAAATGTTTCAAAATAGAGTATTTCAAATTAACATACATTTCAGATTAACTTAATTTATTTTATCTCTCTCATTATAGTCTTAAGTCCATTTTCTTAGCAGGAGGGATAAGAAAAAGTTCCCAAGTTTGAATAACAGCATATTATTGGAATGCGTGAATCATCCTGGTGCAGGCACCTGCCTTTGACCAGAAAACAAGGAAAGATACCAAGGTAACTACATAATATCCAATACAATACTTCACTGTCAATTGTACAGTTTTTCATTATAAAGTAGAAATATGCCTAGTCCACTCAAGTAGGTTCTAATGAGATTTTACTGTAACACTTTTTGTTTTTTAGATTACTTTTCTGATCTGAATAATTTTGGCAAAGGTTGATTGCTATTTTTCAATAGATACCTCTATTCTCATCATCAGGCATTTGGAAATCTCTGTTGAGAATTGTCTGAAATTTTGCTGTCTGCTATAGGATTTGAACTCATGATATAAGAACCACAGTCAAGTATCTTACCCACTCAGCTGCCTTGAAGGGTAATGAGCATAGTCAATCTTACTCTATTTCTTTAGTTGTGCTCTGTATTATAATTTCATACTCTTGAAGACATTATTTTGTCTTTCTGTCCATTATCTGTGTGTCTCTGCCTGTATGCCTAAACAGTTTGACAAANATTCTTGAGACTGACTCCCACCATAAGCTAAGGCCAAAACTATACCTTTTTGAACAAGTGGCTCAATTTTTCAAAGTGATCAAATGCGCAATAGCACCTGATTGCATCAAAGTTTATGTAAATTACTCATAGTACAATATACATTAAAAAAATGTTTCGACCACGTTGCCTAATTTTTTAACCATATTTTCATGATGGCAGTTTTTAGTCAAAATTACCAAATTGACTGACTGATTTCCATCAAATTTTATCACTAATTTCTAGTACAAGATCAAATCAAAAACTTAATTTTCTACCATCTTTTCACAAGGGCAGTGCTCAGTCAAATTTGCAATACTGCCAGAACTCCCTCACAGATTTTCATCAAACTTTTAGTGAATGATCTACATTATAAGATGTGTCCAAAACAAAGTCCAAAGTTTTGAGCATGACAATCATTTTTATTAAATTTCTGTTCAAGTGTCACTCTTTTTTTTTTTTCATATTCTCAATAGCATATAAAGTCCTGAGCAGTTTGTGGTATGCTAAAAGTCATGTGGATAACTTCTCCCACAATGAATNTCACAGTTTTGCTCTGCTCATAAAAGTGAGAAAGTCGTTACCAGTACAAGAAACAGCCCGAAAAAATTCCTTGGAAGGTCATATACACCATTGTGGAGTACTTCTTCCTCACTNGTCTGTGTTATAATACTGCATCNANNNTATATTCANTTTAGAATGTACACCTNTCATATGACTGCTGTAATACAGTTATATACTATTTCTGTATAGCAAATTAATTTATTATTAGTAATTTNTTGCAGTATTGAATCTGAACAACACAAAATTAACAGTGGATGTGTGCAAGCCATCAAACATTACTAAAAAGCTATGACAGTAACTCTATGTATATATAAAAACACCATACCCTGATTATTATTTTATTTTTAATTTCCATACAGTGGAGCATTGTGCCATTGGTCATTACTGGCATAACCTGCAAGTTAAATGGACAACCTTAAGAACAGGTGGATTAAGCCTGCATTATTGTGTCAGCTGGCGCGCATTGAATGAACTGACAGTGAAAATCAAGCATATCTGAAACTACAAAGTTCAGCACAATATACAACAATTCACTTTAATATGCTCGCCAGCTATCTTATTAAAGGAACATTGTACCATATCATACTACCTGTTACAAACTACATAATGCAAATACATACTCAGGAAAATAGGGCAACAGACTCATGTTTGACATCGAGTAAGTGAAACGTCAACTACTGACAAGCTAACAAAATATAGGATGTGTTTCTAAATGATGTACATTTTATTTTCTGTGTAACATGCTCTAAAACATATACTGTCTTGTGCAATCAGCAGGTGGAAGTGTCAGAGTGCTTCAAAAATGGGTTGCTGAAGAATAATAATTTTCTCTCCACATTTCATACTTTGCAGTTTAGCATTTCAAGGCCTATTGGCCCATGGTTTATCCTGTACCTCTTATATTTGCTGGATGGTAACAGGAGCAAGGGTTAGTTTAATGAAATCACATTGTGCTAACTCTAAGTCACACCATGTCATTGGTCTATAAGGGTCACCTCCCANGACAAGATTATAGAAAGAGTTTCACGAGATAATGGTCTTTGCGTATTGAATAAGAGCCCAATTCAAGGAATTTCTCAAACGATTATCACGGTAATTGCAAACAAGTTCCTCTTATGAAACTCTTCAAATAATCTTGACGTGGAAGGTGGTCATAATCAGATTCACAGTTCCTTAGACTTTAAATATGAAGTCACTATCGATTTTGGAAAGAAAAAATCATATGCCAGGTACTTCTGAGTATCACAAACAAATTTCTATTATAAGAATACTTGCCTTACTGTCCATCACAGTGCCAACAGCATCATAATAATCTTTCCCTTTCTTTCGTTTAGTTTCTTCTTCTGACTCTTCATCGGAAACTAAATCTTTTTCATCTTCTACTTCAGATTCGTTGTCTTCTTCGGGTTCTGCTCTCGATTCACCAATGTAGCGAGACGACATATACTGGAAGAGAGACAATCATTACTTCTGCAGTTCACAGTACAATGAAAATATAATTTTTAACTGTAATGGAAAATATACAATTGGTATTTGTGTAGCAGTCACAAAAGGTGTCAAAATGACTCTTGTGTCATTAAGCTCAAAGCAAAGTTTTAGTATGCTATAAGCATTGATGATTGTAGTTATCTTCATAATTAAAGAAAAAAATGTAAAAATAGCATCTAGTAAATCAAAGCTAATAGTTTTCTAGACTTTGCTTTGTGCTTTTACATGACACAAGAACATTTGTAAAAACTGTTCTTGGTTGTTACACAATTTGATTTTCTGTTTTACATGGAGCTACTGATAAAGCTCTAACATTTGAATTTTATAACTCTAGTTGATACTTGGCCATAAGATGACATTACCAGCAGTGGCAAATGGTGAGTGACATATTAGGCATGTGGGCGCTGTTGTCTTATCTATCGGTAAGTTAAGGTCGCCTATGTCATACGGTATAAGTTTGTATTTCCATTGTTAAGGAAACTTTCTGAAAGAGTTCACATACTGTTTACAAAATTATGAGAAATACAGTACCTGCGAAGTAAACATGACAAGTCAACAATGCCCGCACGCCTAATACGTCACTCACCATTCGCCACTGATTACCAGGTTCACTAAACCAGTAATGTTTAAAACAAACAGTAGCCACTACATTTCAAATAGGGGTCGGCATATAGATATTTGTCCATTTGGGTACCCAATAACCGACCCGTTACTTTCAATACCCGAATAAACAGGTATATGGGTCTAACAGANAAAACAGGTTCTAATGGGTTGCATGAAATAAGCTATTTTCAATAGGCAACTGTTTAATTTATTTGTATANATAATAGGTTTAAACAGGTGGGATGAAATTTGTCTTTAAAAAAGAGGCTGCTAGTTACCAGGGGTAGATGTATATAATAGTCGTGTTGAGAGGTGAACATTTCATTACCTGCGCAGTTGCCTGGCATCCAGAGGCAAGTCTTGAGACTACACACTAAAACCGTTCGCTTAAGGAATAATTCTGGGGGGGGTGGCGAAAGGCAGTTTTTTTTCCGTGATGTTGTTAGTTATGTACAACTGGAGAGCCAAATGAGATTCCTGCTCCAACCCACAAACACATCGCCTGATTAGCTGAGCGAGCGACACTATGGAATAACAATTTGTTATTTTCCCGGGAGGCTCCGGCCCTAGCATTCNTTCAAAAAACAATGTGGTCGAGAGATGAAACAGACAATACTAATGCAAAGTATATCAAGTTTATCGGGTTAAATGGGTTTATTGGGCGTATCAGGTGTAACGAGTAATGTGTTTATCGGAAACCCAATTCGTTTGGGTACTCGTACCCGTTTGAACGGGTTAACTCGAATACTGAAAATTATCGGGCAGAAGGGCAGTTTACACCTAAGCTTTAGAACTATCACTAAATTGGTTTTGTGAGAACTCTGCAATCTCGCTATGTATTAACATTTTCACCCCACCATAAAAGGGGGTGATTTGGGCACGCACTGACTTGTAACAGTGTAGATAAGTTTAAAAAATAAGTGCAGTAGATTCACGATTATCCAGCCTAAAGTGGCGGTAGGACACACCGGATAAACGTAATGGAAATAAATAGTCTTGCCTGCATTTTTATTTTGTACAGTATTTTGCAAGCACATTTTTTTCACTAATCACTAGTAATTTGTACTGTTTTTTTTTTACTTAATGACAAAGCAAACATCGGGTCGGATAATTTGAGAGCTGGATAATTGAAGGCCGAATAATGAGGAGTCTACTGTACCACAATATAAGCTAAAATAACACTGAAGGTGGTTTTGAAGAAGATATACCAGACCACTAACGGAACATGAATGACTTGTTTTNTCTGTAAACAATTTAAAGTAGCTTACAAAATTCTAGGTGCCCTTTAAAAACTGTTTAAGTCTGTGGCTATCAAGTTTACACATAGGTTTTCCCTCTGTGTTCTAAAGGCATTGGTATATAATACAATAAATGTTCACACGCTGTAATGAATGTCTTTATTCTTTTACATCATGGGGTGAGTTTGGCACAGTAAAACTGAGTTATCCATTCAAAACATTCTAGATCTTTGCAACACTGTTAGACAGGCTTTTAAACACTAAAAATTTTCCAAGGGTACTATTCAAAATAAAATTAAAAGTATCCATGTTATATTGTACAGCTCTACCTAGGCAGAAAGAGCTTTCGTCTTTTGAAGTCTCTAATCACATATGGGGATTAGGGTTATCCACTCAATAAACCTGACATGTGAAGAGGTATTTNGCCAGGCAAATTNATCACCTACCTGGTATAGACTGGGTAGCAGGTTTTCTTATCGTCNTAAACATGATTTTGGGAGAGAAGTTGGCATTAAACACATTGAATAAACTACACTATGTTCGATCAGCTTGATAAAGTAATAGTTTAGGTTAGGTTAATCTAGATTTATTTAGATCTAACCTAACCAGACCGTATCTAATGGTTTAATTTAGGTTGTATTTGATGGCACTAACAATCTATGAAAAATAAGATGGGTTCATTGTGTTTACTTAGGGTAAAATTGTTGTTCTAACAGCTTGAATTTACTTTGTACATTTTGTGTTTCAATATATTTCAGTTTCAATTCATTTGCTAAAATTTAGTTTTTGTGATTAGTGAACTATTTGTACGAAAGTCATTGAACTAAAATTTCAACACAGTAGAACCTCGCTAGTTCATAGCTCTATAATCTGAACTGTTGGTAATCCAAACATCCGAAAAGTATGTACAGTAATAATTAAATTAGTAACATGTTCCTTTCTCTAAATTAGCATTTCTTTTTATCATGTATTTTCTTTGTAACTACCTGTATTTTTTTTAAACATGAAAAAAATTAACTAAGTTTTTTATTTTTAGAACCTGTTTGTATTACAATAACAGCAGGCTAGTTTTTTTTCAAGTTCAGGTACACTGATTGCAC
>QVQU01290063.1:0-13230 GCA_003456935.1 Machilis hrabei | reverse complement strand
CTGACGTGGCTGATGTTGCTGTTGAAGTAGCCCACACGTATAAAGCAGGCTTCGTCTGTAAATAGCACGTAGGTGGGAAACGTTGGGTCTGCAATATTTTGTTGTATAAACCATTGCACGAATGGCTTACGATGTGCAAAGTCATTTAGTCCCAGGCCTTGTACTTGCTGGATATGATAGGGATGCAGACCTTTTCATGCAGCACATGACATACTGACGAATGGCTCACTCCCCTGTCATAGGCAATGGCGCGAGTACTCACCGATGGCCCCATGGCAACTCTCTCAATTACCTCTACTTCAAAGTCCGGAGTCCTGACAAGACGAATCCCATCACCAACATGTTGCGGGCTTAGGGACTCAGTCTCACGTAACCGTCGATGCAACCCTTCAAAAAGCGTGTGATTGGGTTTTCTGCGTTGTGAAAACTTCTCCTCATAAATACGAGCAGCTTGGCGCCCATTGCAATTTGANGCACCATAACACAAGTGCATGTCTGCAAGCTCAATCGGATCGTAATCTATGTTTGCCTTTCGCTGTTGTGAAGTGAACTGAAGAACAAACGAGTCAGTTGCTGGAGAACATGGTCTTATCATAGTGAAATCACGTTTTTAACCATTACGCCCACTTTGCATATCGTCTGGAGTAAGGTTGCCTACATTTCAGGCCACATATCTCCTTAACACAGTGGGCGCTAATGACCTCAGATGTCGACGCGCCAGAGAACGACATCCATCCATCCATAACGAGCGTCGGAGGACTACGGTTGCTTATTACAAAATGTTCGTTTCAGTAAGTCCTCTCACCGCTCNTATTGGTTTTCTTTTATTAGAAAACAATACTAACTTATATTTATTTTTTTAGATAACTGAAACGAAACTGATATTTGTTGTGAAAAATTTAAGTTATAATTAGCACATGTCAGTGAAGGAGAAGAGTCAAACGAATACGTTTGTCTTTACGTAACTTAGATATACACGTTAATCAGGGTGAATAATTTTGAGAATTACTCGCCATTATCACCATAAATAATATTACGGATTTTATTTCCACTCTCTACCTGATTGTCATCAATATTCATCCATCATTCAGTAATTATTCCACATGCATCGTTTAGATTTTCTCCATTACCTCGTAATAGCTTTGGGCAATATAGCGACTTTCGCTATCTCAGGCACATTACTGTATNACTCACCGATGGCCCCATGGCAACTCTCTCAATTACCTCTACTTCAAAGTCCGGAGTCCTGACAAGACGAATCCCATCACCAACATGTTGCGGGCGTAGGGACTCAGTCTCACGTAACCGTCGATGCAACCTTTCAAAAATCGTGTGATTGGGTTGTCTGCGTTGTGAAAACTTCTCCTCATAAATACGAGCAGCTTGGCGTCCATTGCAATTTTACGCACCATAACACAAGTGCATGTCTGCAAGCCCTATCGGATCGTAATCTATGTTTGCCTTTCGCTGTTGTGAAGTGAACTGAAGAACAAACGAGTCAGTTGCTGGAGAACATGGTCTTATCAGGGTGAAATCACGTTTTTAACCATTACGCCCACTTTGCATAACGTCTGGAGTAAGGTTGCCTACATTTCAGGCCACATATCTCCTTAACGCAGTGGGCGCTAATGACCTCAGATGTCGACACGCCAGAGAACGACATCCATCCATCCATAACGAGCGTCGGAGGACTACGGTTGCTTATTACAAAATGTTCGTTTCAGTAAGTCCTCTCACCGCTCNCATATGAAAATAAAGTTACCTATTAAGTTAACCACGAATAAGAAAATCTCTAAAAAAAACATTATTGGTATATTTTGCCTGTGCTCATACGAGTATTATGACAATGTAAAATAAAGTTTGAAATAGAAACAAAATATAAATGAAAATTAATTAACACACACAGTAAGCATTTAACCTTTATTTTAAGTTGTTTCACTTTTGAAAAAACGAATGAAAATAACTACGCAGAATATACAGAGTGTAAATGAATTCCTATTACAACGTTCGACAGTGTATTAAACGCAAAAATACAAGACGATCTTATATATACGATTTTTTTTATTTAGGGCTTCATTACAAAGAATAAAAATAAAATTTATATTTATAACGTATTAGACTGAATCATATTTTGAATATAAGTAAATCCCTGCAAGAAGCTAGGTTACTTTTACTGGGCCTGCGACTACTGTCCTTTTGTTATTAATATTTATTAATTAAAAAATTAAAACTATGTATCGTTCACAAATCTAAAGCTCAAGAATGACAATGATTGAAATAAAAAATTCTTACAAGTTTGGCTCGAACCCCGATCGTTTGCATGGGATGCGGATACTAAACCACTAATAAGTCACACAAGCTCCTTTCATTAAGAACATACGTAACAGTATACATATTGATTTATTTATCCAAACTAATGATGCAATTTATGACACCATAAATTTCATTTGTATTTTTTTTCTCGGTAATGTAGCCCTAAATAAACAAATTCGTAAATACAATATCGTCTTGTATTGTTGAGTTTAACACACTGTCGAACGTTGTAATAGGAATTCATTTACACCCTCTATATATTTGCAATTAAAAGGTTAGTTTAAANAATTNTGTAGATCCTATATCTAGNTCGTGATATTGAAGACATTTTTAATCTAATTCAGCGGTTATCATTGTATACAACATGTATATACAATTATAATGTTTTTTATTCAAGTTAAGATAGATCCAAACATTATTACGAGTTTTTAATTATAAGTAATGCTCCACATTTACCAAAAAATTTCCTTCGTTCGTAACTGCTTCCACTACCTTTGAATAGGTTCTTGTATTCCTGAATGGTAAAGTGTGTGATCTACATTCCCTAGCCACAGTTTAGCTAAGATAAAAATCTGTGAACATTCTTCCACAGCACTTCCAAATACTGTACATAGTTAAATGTTGCAAAATGTGAACTGTTTATTAAATATCACAACTCAGGCTACCCAAATTCAGTAATAGTTTCAGTGGTCTGTAGATTGAGGTGCGACCGGCATCATTATGGTAGAGCCGAATGTCACAAATAAAAAAACGCCAACTAACTTTTCTCAGTTAATCATTGTGTCCACCGACCAACAACGCTGCGGTCAAAAGCATTATCCTTGTAAACCTGCATTACAGCAACTCAGTTACTTTACGTTCTTTAAGTTGAATGTCAAACTGTGCTGTATTTAACGAATAGCAAAGAAACGCCAATTATTGAAAGTAAATAAGTGAAAATTGAATATAAACTGGAAGAAAATACCGAGTGTGAAATGAGAAAATCTAAAATCTGTGGAATAAAAAACTGTTTCTTTAAAAAAATTGTGGTTTTCAATTGGAATGGTTTATTACATTTATTGAGCATTTTATAGTAAAGTATGTGATCATACATTGTCGTCTGCAACAGTTGGTTGCACACAAATTGTGGCAGTTAAGTTTTTTCTTCCGGCCAGAACTGCTCTTAGTACTACGCGATACTGATTCTCACATTCTGTTGCTTGTAATTTAAATATATATTATCTATTTTTGTATTGATCTTTTTAGAACCCCTCTCAGTGAAGCAACTAAACACGTGCTGTATAATTTTGTTAGAATTTGTTTTCTCCATGTTTTAGAGTAGCAACATTTCTTAAATATTTTATCAGTTGTTGTTAAGCTTTTTCAAAGACAACAATCGAAATTATGGTGCTACTAACTTTTCGATTTTGTAATATATAGGGTGTTTCAAAATATCGTTTACAACGGCTCAAAGATGATAGAGGATGTAAAGCGGAACATTTGTTGTATGTGCCAAAAATCTTGTAGATCCACTGTTGTCCTGCTAGAGTGGGTCACTGGCAGTCAGGCAATATCTGTGGTTTCAATATGACGGTGCCCCTGCACATTTTTCCATCGACATTAGGACCCACCTCAATTAAACGTTCCACAATCATTGGATTGGCAGAAGTGGGCCTGTACCTTGGCCACGTTGATCTCACGATGTCACCCCATTGAATTGATTTCTGTGGGGAGAGAGAAAACAACTCGTCTACGAAACCCCTGTACCTATCTCAGAAGAACTGGTTGCTCGTGTTGCTGCAGATGCAATGGTAATCTCCGGAACTCCTGGCATTTTTGAANGATTTGACAATTACTGGTACGGAGATGCAATCTCTATAATGAGGTCAATGGCAGGCATTTTCAACAAAGTCTTTAAATAGAGCTTCTCAACTCTTCTTTCGTGGAAATTATGCTTAGTGAGTAGAGCTAGATTTCTAAGTGACCCAACCTAGCAGGACAATGGTGGATGTACAAGATTTTTGGCACATGAAAAAAAAAGTATCTTTAACTCCTCTATCATCCCTTAACCTTTGTAAATGACCTTTTGAAACATCCTGTATATTTTACCTCTAAATATATTTTATCTGCAATGAACTATAATTGCCAATGTAGTAAATGATGTTGCTAACAAATGATCGGGACTTGTAAGCAGAGACGTTTCTGGAGTTCTAGTATTAGTGGTTGCCCGTCAAAAATTATCTAGGTGATATTTTTTTTCTATNTTATAAGCACTCAGTGGTGTCACTTCCATGTTTTCACGACGTTCGACAGAAAATACCAAAACATACCTCTGTGTTTTTTGTCAAACAAATTAAATAATATATTTTAGGTTGAATGAGGTTAACATGTAGACGTAAAATATAAATTTAAGTTTCCTATTGACAATGAAATTAAAAAGCCGCCAGTTGAAAAGGAACTATTTGTCAACATAATGCTGTTTACATATTCCTTTGTTTTTTATGTATAATATGTTCTCAACATTTGACCGTTTTTTTTTTCGGTACGTTTCTTATGTGACTGTTTTGGAAGGAACAGTTAGAACTACAAATGTAATGTTTACCTCTAATGTGTGCACTTGTTTAAACCACTGATTGACACAATTAAGGTAACAATGCTTTTTCATGTGTCGTTTCAAAGTATTAACTCTCCGTACAGGACTAAAATCCCATCGAGCACTTATGGAATGTTTTACAAGTTCACAATCACCTACCCAGATCCATGAACTCAAGGAGGGTCTTGTGGAGTAAAGGTACATGATACACAATATCTGCTGATCTCTAATTACCAGCATGTAGCGCCGATGTTAGACTTTATGGCCAACAGATGTTATCTTTGAATGCATTGACTTTTTTTTGGGGGGGGTAGATATAAAGCTCCATCTGTTGATGCTCCTGAGGTCACGATACTTCTGCTATTTCAGGTGAGTGGCATCCAATTTATTACTCACTTTACACGTCTCACTGTACACTATTTTAGTATATCACCCACATCGACTGTAGCATTGAAACGTTATCTTGATCCTTAGATTTGTATACATAAATAAATAAGTGACACTTATTCATTATTGCAGTACCAGTCAGACNGAAGATGTACTAATGTTTGGACCAAAGAAATATCTATGTACATACATACGCCTTGAGTATAATCGAGTTTGTCATTCATAGCAACAACAAAGGCAGACAGATAGAGCATATAAATGTTCTTGGTGAAGTTTCTTTTCGAGGTACGCCAGCTTTTTTGTCCAGTAATTAACGTACTACAAGAAATAATTGGGTTTGTTTCACAACTAGAATTGGGTGCATCTTCTGTGAATATTTCATCACACACGATCTGCATTATAATCGTGAATTCGATAAAAAATNTCCAACATATAACATAAAATACATCCTCGTCTATGAAGATGTTTAAAGTAAGTCTACGTACCACTAGCTAATACGAAACTACTGAATTTTACCCAAATTTATTGATAACAGCACCGTATGTGCGTGTGAGTTTTTAGTAATCTAAATATACTGTACAAATCAAATTGTATAATACAGTAGTAATTTTGCCATACACCATAAATGACAAGGGAGTAAAAACAAACACGTGTTTTTTATGTTTTGTGTTATTTTATTAAACAATCAAACAAACAAACATATATTTATTTATATTTGATGCAGTACACAATATTTCAAAACTTACACTGTCCAGTTTTTCCCACTATGTGACACAATACAGAGAAAGAACGTTTGTTAGAAGATAACTAAACTTTTGAATGCTGTTTAATTAGGACTTACTTAACACATTGTTAGATTCGAGAATGTAAAAACTGTTTGGTGATGAACNAATGACTCTTTAAACAACTTAAACATATACTGATCAAGTTTATGAGAAGCTGTCCCACAGCTCTGTACATATTATTTCCCTAAATGTTATTTNGTAATGCAGCCTATTATACAGTATTTAAATTAACTTCTAGTTCATGTAAGTCGTTAATTTATGATCTAATTCATATCACACGTTTTTATTAAAATTAAACATGAACAGGCATGTTTATTTTTAAATAAATTAAACAAATTTGTACGTATTATTATTATTTAGAAATAAAGTCAGTTGACAAAACAGATACATTTTTCCAGTACATTTGCAATCACATACTGTTACTTTATAGCAGTTTTACCTGCAATTACAAATTAAAATAGTATGTGCTATAAAGAAGGCATTGATGATTTTAATATAAATAATATTTGAAATAAAAATATGTTGATATTGTGCATACAACAGCTAAGCAATATTACCTATGTTTTATATTTAGTCCAGTCATATAGCACTCAATTAAGTGGTAATTTTGTTTTTGTCTCATCCATTTTTTATTTTAATCAGTTTACAAATTAAAGTCAACATTNACTGGGACAGAAAAATACTTCAACGTTTCCTTCCTTTTATGACTACGAAAAACTAGTATTTTAATAACTGGTTTCGTTTAAGTAGAAGTGATTGTCATTATAATAGATTTCGAATTAAAAGATAATTAGGTATACATGTAACACGTAGCAAATGTTTGAGTAACACAAANTTTAACATCATTCCAAATGTACTAAGTGAATATGGTATGCATAATAACACTGAACCTTAACACGTAAGATGACTTCTATTAAAATAACACACGTATGACAGCTGTACTTTCATAACATATTATACTTAAAAAGTATAAATATGACACAGAAGTTCCAAACATATTACAACATATTTTTTTACGAAAGTTAATTAACTGTTNCGTGACATTCAACCATAAAAATATATCAAAATCAAAACACGTAGTTTAAAAAATGTAATAAAGTACGAATACTTTATATGTCACTTTGTAGATTTACAAGTATTATTGTTTTGAGAACCCTGTATATCAATTTCTAAAGCCATTACCAATCTACCAGTTTTTCTCGTTATTATAAAACGGTCGAATTCAAAATACGTGTTTTATAGATACGAATATTAAATTCACGTTCATCAAATAAATAATTAATTAGTATAAGCCAATCCGAAAACAAAATTAATAAAAATATTTGTTTTACAAACCGTACATTTCAACATCTAATAGATGTCGTTATTTGATACGTGACAGAAATATAATTATAATAAATAAATATATTATAAAAATAATATGAGTTCGCATAACATTCACATAAATCATTGACGTGAGAATAACAACATAATTATCTAAAGGCTTATACTGATCCTGAATCTACTAAAAGATATTGAATTTCTAGTCTTACAAATTCATTCAGTATGTCATTCACTTTCTAAAATTTAACTAAGTAGACATATCATGCAAAGTGCTATCGCAGTGTGAAAAACGCGTAAGCTAAAAAAATAATAAAATAGCGTAATAATACATCCTTTCCTAATATAAGATTATTTAACATTTTAAAACATATATATTAAAATTGTTTGCCAGACCATTCACACTCAAAATGAAAACTGAAAAAAAATTGCAACTTTATGTTATGATCATAAGTTGTCAGATATATTAGGAAGATATAGCATTCACATGTTACATATTAGAGACAAAATCATAAAGAGAACTCATAAACAAATACATTTTTTTTACCACAGTAATAACTTTCCTACAAATTGAAAGACATTTGAGTACATGGTTAATTGTATATATACTCGTACACTGCACAACCTTGTACATTGTTGATAAACGACGTGGTAAACATATGGTATAGTCTGAGCTTCCAAAATATTTTAAAACAGTACTATACGTAGGTCGTATAAGAAATAAAAAATTGCCCTTGGCCGCTTCATACACACAATAATACACCAAAACCAAATGAAAACGACGTAAAATTTGCTTTCCAAGGCTAACCTACGTTACTAGATTTATATATTCGAAGGTAAAATAGTTAAAGTAGCAAACCAATGTAGAGATAGAGTGCATAACGCTGAGTTCATAAAACAAAACAAAAATAAGTAACAAAACAGGATAATATTATGATGAAATTATGTTATCAAATTTGTGAATTGAAAATAATTTGAAACTTAACAAAAACAATTTAATCCATTGTTTTCAATAGCACTAATTTCAGAAACGTTAGTGTTTTAATTGTAATTCGTTAAAGATCAGCCAACGTTTCCACATTTGCAAGGCCAAAAAAGTTTTATAATAATAACAAAATTATGTACACCTTCTGTTTTTGAAATAAAAATATTGTATATTGACATCTTTGTTAATATGTTACGTGTGCTATTTAAAACATATTAACACAAATTCACTGAAATTAAACCCAGGAACATCATACGTAATTAGACGGTACAGAAAATGCTGACAAAAAAACGGAATACATTATGAATTCAGGTTTTACTGCCAATGGCTCTGAATTAATCTTATAAAATTATGTAAACAGTTAGGTCTTATCTTTGATTCTTCTTTGAGAAGGTGAAATTATTATAAAAGTTTAAAAAAAGCATCTGGTAAACTAAAACACTGTAAAATTAAGAAAATATCGTAACAAAACAGTTATAGCTTAATCTAGTTTAAGTTATTATGACTTATAATACGATTAAGTTGATATTTTCTACGAAGGAAAAGAAAAGTATTGCTATATAACATTTAAAACGTACAACAACTTAGTTGGGACAAAATAATACGTTATTACATATATTCTAATCTTATAGATATTAAGATGATGAATATGTAAAACAGACGTATTATTTACTATATTTGATTTATTCATCAAATATAGTAAAAAAAATACATACATTTTACATATATAATCTTCTTAATTATCATCATTTCCTATCTTTAAAAAAACTTAAATCAATAGACTCTTCTCTTCAATATTGGATTGGACATTTTCTAAATCTAACATTAATAATTACGTTTTTTGAAAACTTAACAGTGCTATATGGCCTTGCATTTAGTTCTCTATAAACAAAACAATAGGCGATTACATGTGCGTAGATAATTTCGTATATCTCATTTTATGTCTTTACATTTTATAAATTTAGCCATACTGGCTGACGTTCAAGAATAAATTATACTTTTAAATTTAGAGTCCTTTAAATATATGTAGTAATGCGAGCTAGTTGTAGCTATTGTGTACACTAAAATAAACATAGTTTTTAAATGTCTAACGTTCTGAAAAAAGTTATAATAAACAGATTATTGTTTTTTTTTTTGTACAACGTTTCGATTTGATATATAATTCTAATTCTTCTTCAGGCGTAGTAAAAAAAATCATAAAACTTCACAAAAAAAATAATAAAAAAATAACCGTCCATACAATTATATAACTAACACTGTACAATACATATTTTACGTTACCACTTATCATCACGAGTGTATTGTATTTTGTGATTTAAAGATGTTACCTTTGCTGTAGTACGGTGTTTTTTGCTTTCAAATTTATATTTTTGTATTGATGGTAATTTTGTTTGGTCTTATGTTTTTAATAAACCTAAAAAAGAATCAGAAATATATCGATACAAAGTGTTACGCAAACAAACAAGAATTTGTATTTATGCTCTTTTTTCGATAATGTTACGTATTTCATGTATTCGTTACATGTTTTCTTTCTTTTACGACCTACTATGTACAAAAGACATAACAAACTTAACCTTTAATATACATAGTATGTATACTTCATAACCTTATAAATTACTGTACAGCAAACATTGTCTTCTCTGTACAACAACGTCTGTAACTGTTTGTAGAAAACTTTTGTTTTTAATTTTTACTTTAAGTGATGTAATTTTATTAATAACGTGAATCACTTAAAACTGAAAAACCTCGTATTTGACAAAGTGTTAAGATAAGTAAGATTCGTATACTATACAAACATAAATACGAACTACAGCAGGTAGCTGTCATCTTATCGGGGACGTGGCTAAGGTTATTAAGCCTAAAATCAAAGGATACCTAGATTCAAGTGAAAATATTTTTTTCCCAGAGTAATCAAGAAAAAATGTATGAAAAACAAATATAATCTGAAATTGTGTGTATGTCGTNTCAGCATTTAATTAACTTAAAGTGCAATTTACTGAATAATGAGAGCATCGAAATACATTTTATACCATATTCAAAACATTTCAGTTCACGAATTTTATATCATTCTGTACTTGACTATTTATTGTAGAAACCACTTTAAAAAAAATTGTTAGTACTTAGTAAACAAAATGTTTAAGTTGTGTTTGAAGCTACGAGTATTTACATTAAAGTGAACACACACAGGGTATAAATTAAGTACGCCGATGATAACAATTCGTGTTTGTTTAATTAGTGTAATTAAAATAATATATTGTTTTTAAAAGCCTGTTTTTTCGTGTTTTTTAATAGTAGAAAAACCACGAAAATTGAAATTAAAATAAACGATTACTTGAAAAGGTAAACGTAAATGAATAGCTTTTATGAGCGTGTATCATCGAAATTGATATTTTAAACCTTTTTAACACTACCATACATAATACTTCTTTAAACAGGTTATTGTGGGATAATTATTAAACTAACTTAAAAATAAATGCTTGTACCAAGTATAACGTAAACTTTGCTCTGTTCATTATTAAGGTTTCGTCTATTATTAAGATTTTACAACTAGTTAACTACGTGCATTGGACGTAATTAAAAAAAACATGTTGCATTTAATTAATTTAAGTTTACTAAAATTAATATTAAAGTTACTAAATGCTTTGTTTAGCAGGCTGTTTTACTTTAATTCGACTGTCACATTGTTTAAAATATAAAATTTACTGTATCCTTTGAATTTAATCCTTACTAATAATAACGGGAACAATGGCATGATTTATTTAATTAATTATTTGCAAATTATACACTGGTTCCTTCAATAAATGTAATTATCATAGAACTTCTCCAGTTAACAACAATGTTTCAGTATGGAATAAATTAATGTTTAACATAAAAAAATAGTATTGACAGTTCTGATAAATTGCGTATACACTATAAACTAAATCACACTTTATTACTGTAATACATATTGTAAGTCACCAAACGTAAATAAGTAAAATATAAGGTGTACAACATTATTTAGTTCCTTAAGCGACTCATACAATGCATTCCGTAAACTGGTAGACAGTAAAGTAACTTGTAAAGTTTTAATCATACAACAGCTTTTAGTTAAGCATAAAGCAAAATCAGAAATAAATTCACCACATCAACTTACAGTACAAACTCTAAAACGTGTTTGTAACTTATCATATATTTTCAAAATTAACATATGAAGTATCTTATGCCTTGCTTCTATAAACTTCTGTCGTTTTACAAGTACAGAACATCCAATTCCTCTTGATTCACTATTTCCTATGCTAAACTTGTCCTAACTTTTAATTCACAATGTGCTTTTAAGCATTCAGATTCCAATCATGGTGAATTAAAGTTTTGCATTCTTAGATTCTGTATTGAACAAACTTACAAGACACTAATAGATGAAATTCAAATTGTGCGGTAAAACTTTTATGTTAATCAAAGAATATGTAACAAACCATTTAGACTGTAAATAGTTTTCGGGTGGGTAAACTTAACTGGCAGCTTATATTCGTACATTCAACCATTTGAACACTGGATAATATCTAGTACCAGTCTTGATGTTGAAANAACTTCTACATGCACTTCACTGGGCTATTTGATNNTATGATACATTATGTACAAGTTATTTATTTCGTGGTGCTAAAGGATATAATACGTACTTCAATTCATCACTGCTTTTGGTAAAGCTCCGTGGTAGTTCGTATAATACAGTCACGCGCATTGTTACATAGAAAAATATTTGTCAAATGTAGAAACATTTTACATCTTTCTTGTCGTGAAGAAGGTTTAGTCGTCTGTTGTATTGCATTTTGAAATACTGTGAGTTTTTAAAAGTAAAATAAACTTTACATACTGTTCACGCCACATCCAAAACACCTTCTCATCACGCGGAAGACCATATTGGCAACTAGTTACTTTGTTCTTCATTTCATGTCTTCAGAAAATTGTGAGTTTCATATACCTATTTAAAAATAATTAAATATATTGGTTACGTAGTATACGAGGTCTGTCCAAAAGGAAACCGATTTTTTCCGAATAATATGATTTACCTTTTGTACAGCTTAATCCTTCAAAGTAGTTCCCTCCGCAGTTAATGCATCGCTCCCAGCGCTTCTTTCACTGTTGGAATGCGTTCTGGAACGCGTTTTGTGGAATAGCTTTCAGGCCCCACAGCGAATTGTCCTTTATCTCTTCTATGGACTGGCAATGGCATCCTTTCAGGGTAAATTTCAACTTCGGAAACAAAAAGAAGTCTACTGGTGCCAAATCAGGTGAATATGGTGGTTGGGGTACAACAGTTGGCGAAAAACTCTTGAATAAGAAGCACCGAATGTGCAGGAGCGTTGTCGTGGTGCATCATTAATGTTCCATTTGCCCAAGCTTCAGGCCTCTTCCTTCTCACAGCCTCCCTCAAACGCCGCATTACTTCCAAATAAAAATCTATATTGATGGTTTGATTACGTGGGACGTACTCGTAATGAACAACACAATTAAACTCAAAGAAGACGATGAACTTTACTTTGACATTTGAGTGACCTTGGCGTGCTTTTGTCGGTCTCGGCGANGATTTTCTCACCCACTGCGATGGCTGTGCTTTGGTTTCGACNTCAAAACCGTAAACCCAGATCTCAAAACCTGTTATGACGTTCCTCAAGAAATTGTCGTCCTCATTTGATTGATTGAGAAGATCTTGACAGATTTCAACACGTGCTTCTTTTTGCTCATCTGTGAGCAACCGTGGAACGAATTTTGCAGCCACCCGATGCATGTTCAGTTTTTCAGTCAAAATCGTATGACACGAACTTTTGCTGATTTCTACTTCTTCTGCTATTTCACGGACCGTCAATCGATGATTTTCCCAACATGAACGT
>KZ892619.1:14159-25194 GCA_003456935.1 Machilis hrabei | reverse complement strand
CACTCCCTTTAAGGTATATATACTATATACCGTGGATTTAAATCATAACCAATTGTCAAAGAGAAAATAAGTCCCTTTCATTTCTGTCTGAGAATTGGTTATTATTTGTTACCACTAAAACTATCACATACATTCAGGTACCTTATGGCTTTTGTAGATGTCAAGGCTAATTATCAGATAGTAGGTGCCTTAAATAGTTTTCGCGTACGTAATCGGGCTGTATTCCAATCTCCCAGGTGAGTATGTCCATGGTGAAACAAGTGGGTGCAATACACTAATGTTGAAGGGGGCCTTCTCTGAACTGAATTATGCGATCATATTGGCCGCTCGGGCCAAAATATAACGTCGAATAGGCCCGTGGTCGAAAGGTACACAAACACAGTGCATCAGACCCAGAATGTTCTCATTCGTTAGTATCCACTCATTGTGAACAGACGGTGGTCTGTTGTTAAAGTGTGTACTGTACAGATGCAACATGGCACAAAGACGCCAGTTGGACCCTGTTTTGAAGGGTAGAATAATTGGGCACNAAGAAGCAAGTCAGACACTGACCTAAGTAGCAGCAGCCCGGAATGTAACCAACGTGTCATTTCCAGGCTTTGGCAACGGTTTCAAGACGCAGGAGATGTTCATCGTAGGCCAGTAGAAGGTCGCCCAAGAGTAACAACTCCGTAACAGGACCGATATCTGTCCTTAACTGCACGACGTAATAGGACGATGCCTGAACGACAACTTTTCTCAGAGCTTGCACGCGCCTCGGGAGTTTCTCGGCAAACTGTGTACCGGCGGCTCAGGTCAGCCGGTCTGTATGCCAGACGTCCAGCAGTGTGTGTCCCACTCTCTCAAGTGCACAGACGGGCCCGTTTACAGTGGAGTCAGCACCATCGAAATTGGACCCTGAATGAATGGAGGAACGTGCTCTTCACAGATTCAGTTTGGAAAACGATTCCCGTCGCACAATAGTCTGGAGGGAACGTGGAAGCCGGTACAATCCCAGAAATATCGTGCAAAAGGACCAGTTTGGTGGTCGTGACGTAATGGTGTGGGCAGGCATCGTGTTCAATGGACGTACGGACAATACCCTCTAAAGAACAAGGTCCAAGCCCTCTGACGTCATTCGCGTGTGACGTAGACAGAGGTGGTCGAAGCCAACCGAAGAGGCCACCAGTTGTTGTGTCTGAAAGTGGAGTGATGTCTCGTTTGTTATTCTGTTTAGTGAGTGTTTTTCTTGCTTCATACTTCAAACGTTGAGTGATAATATGTTTAAAATCTTTATCAGTGTGCGAGAAGTGTTACAATTATGCCAAATAAGTGCTGTGTACCAGGGTGTAAAGCTATTTATGCCAATCAACAACGAGTGCATGTGTTCAGTTTTCCTTCAAACNGTGAATTGTGTAATCAGTGGAAAGCTACTATACCAAGGTCAGAATTTACTCCAACGAAGTACACAAAGGTTTGTGAATTACATTTTTACAAGGAGATAAACATGATCCTGCGATTTACAGACCTGTTTCTCTCACTTCCGTTTTCTGTAAGCTGCTAGAGCACATTATTTGCACCAATATAATGAAACATTTAGACGCTCAGGGATTACTTTTCAGCGAACAACATGGATTCCGTAAGGGTTTATCTNCTAACAAATGTTGTGTTACTACAAAACTGAATATATAACCTAGTTATTTCTATAGTGCCGGTGGAGGCTTTGTCATTTACTTCAATAGAACCTACCGAAGATACGTGTACTTGCTTTTTAGACCGCATATTATAATTTTCTCAAACTATAGCCTGGTTTATACTGCAGTACGCTACAGAGCGCTGTGGGTCGCTGTAGGTTAAGCCATTTTCAACAATTTTTAATTTTAGGCCACGGGTTCGAATCCATATTATTTTATTCGAATTATTGAAAAATATGGAGAGGATTTAATACCATTATTTGTATTATATCATTCTGTATGTCCGAACTGAGGAAACATTTGTAGAATTAATTTTGTAAGACAGGTTTTTAGAACTCACTTTTGAAATGTTTGGTGCATATATANATTTGTCGCTATGCGAAATCCAAATTTGATAAATACGTGAAGGTAGGTGCTGCCATCTAATATCTGATTCTGTACATACTTCAACATAATATCTGATTCTGTACATATTTCATCATAGTCCTTCGTGAAATTGCCATACTTCAATATTCGAATGGCTTTTGTATAAAATAAGGTTAACACAGAATATAAACACGTACTTTTATATGACAAAAAAGGTGATTAAATACGTAATTATGAGGCTAAACTCACGCGCTATTGAAATATGTACAAAAAAGAATAATAGATATCAGCACCTTCCCTCGCCAGTTTATCACTTTGGGATTCCGCATAGCCCAACAAAATTAATTTGAGGTGTGCATACTACTTATTCTAGACTACTACACTGAGGTCCTAAAATACTGTAACCAACGTGCATTTTGCTCCAGACTGAGTAAAATATTGATTGAAACACCTGATATTGGAAACAAAAACATCTTTCCAATTTTATAATATATGAGATCGTAAAGTATAGCATGTGAAGAAGACAATATTAATTCTCGAAACATTACGTGAAAATAAAGGTGGTTTTTCCCCATTTTATTATTTCATGATCGTATGCTATTAACAACCAGTTATTAATTTATCTTCACTGTCAGTGTAAAGTTAATTTATTTTATGTGAGTCAAACTTTAACTCAGACATATTAAGTTTTGCCAAAAGATGGCAGTAGTAGACATNAANTACNCTTNGCATTATAATGTAAATCAAAGTTCACTTAGGTGAATGTAAAGGTCAGTTATCAGTTCTANGTTAACTAACCAAACCAGCTCTTTGGTAAAACGTGGCTTGGTGCACACCAATGTAGATAACCGGTGGTTAAATTGGTCTGGTTAATCTGACCATCGGTTAGTTAACGGGCCATTTGACCAAGCTTGGTNCACACCACCATGAGCTATGTTTCTCGGCAGAACAACTCTTAANGCAATCTCTTGTTAAAGCATGTTTACAGGTCAATAAACNTATCTGTAATCGATTGACGTCACAATATCTCCTCTCCTTGGAAAATTGTGTAGTTGGAAATCGTTCACTTCCTTGTACTGCCACGAATATATGGGGTCAATTCGGATGCCTGAGTTTACGAAGTATTAGTTTCCGGGGTTATACTAAAACAAGAGAAAGATGAAGGGAGGTGTGCTATTTGGTTCTGACTATGTAAGTTTAGATACAAAATGGCGGAACAAACCCTATATAGAGAGGGGAAAATGTTTAGTGAAAACAGTCGGAGGCAGTTGGATGTAGAGGCCAAACGGAATGAGATAGAGATAGNCAGTGGGAGATAGGAACAGTTAGACAGATAGACAGTTGAGACAGATAGAGAGATGGAGGTAGACGCGGACGTGGTCATTCTTGAGTGAGTAGTTCAGAGGCTAAGGAGCTCGCTGCCAAGTCGGGTTTAATGTTGAGTGGACGTTAAACCCGGCTGAAGGCGAGAATATGGTGAAAGGGCAAAAGTGTTGAGTGGACGCTTGAGCACGGAAGCCATGAGNACACAGGTTAATTCAGATTCGGGGCCAGTAATTTGGGTATTTAACGGGGACTTCTCGAGTAGACGGCATTGGGACCATAGGTGGTATTAGGTTTACTAAGGGAACTTGCTGCCAAGTCGGGTTTAATGTTGAGTGGACGATAAACCCGGCTGAAGGCGAGAATATGGTGAAAAGGCAAAAGTGTTGAGTGGACGCTTGAGCACGGAAGCCATGAGTACATAGGTTAATTCTGATTTGGGACCAGTAATTTGGGCATTTAAGGGGGACTTTTCACTAGGACCTTAGGTGGACTTTTCACTAGGACCTTAGGTGGTATTAGGTTTACTAAGGGAACTTGCTGCTAATTCCGAGTTAATGTTGAGTGGACGTTAAACCTGGCTGAAGGCAAGGATATGGTGAAAAGCTAACAGTGTTGAGTGGACGCTGGAGCACGGAAGCTATGAGTACATAGGTTAATTCAGATTCGGGGCCAGTAATTTGGGCATTTAAAGGGGACTTTTCGATTAGACGACACTAGGACCTTAGGTGGTATTAGGTTTACTAAGGGAACTTGCTGCTAAGTCCGAGTTAATGTTGAGTGGACGTTAAACCTGGCTGAAGGCAAGGATATGGTGAAAAGGCAACAGTGTTGAGTGGACGCTGGAACACGGAAGCCATGAGTAAATGGTTATGTGGGAGTTAGGNTAGATCGGAAATTTCGTTTTGCTATTTATCTAACTTTTATAGGGCAATGCTAGTGTTCTTAAATTTGACCTTATACTGGCAGTGATTTCTAAGCTTAAAGATTTGATTATTCCTACAAATTCGTAAACTAGCTCACCCAAATAAAAGTACTAGAAATTCAATATTATGTTGGCAATTATAAGGAATTAAGAATTCAAAAAGAAAACATAAGGATGATAATGATAAACACTATCTATGAATGTAAACAAAACATGTTAACCTTAAACGAGGTTAATTTGAGTAAGAAGTGGCATAATGTTCTCAAAGAAATCCAATTTTACACACATTGAGTTTTGTTTAAAATTTAAATCACTGTTATCTGATTCTTTATCGTTCTGACAATACCACTGCACTCGAATACGGAGAAGATAACCTCATTTCAGGGTTTGGAATTCTGGTTTGAAATTTCACTGTAAAATTCACTAGTTTATAAGCCAAAAATATGGTAACTAAAGTTTTGCTCCTTCACCTAGAGGCATACTAATTAAGCTACAGAATAACTTAAGAGCAAAGCAGAAGTACAGTGTCCTAGAATATGTGCAGGAAACTAAAAGATTCATAAGGAATGATATGTAAAAAAAACACAGTACTAACATCNGTGTGTTGCATGGAAATAAGTGTGTTAATGGATAATTATAAGAGAATGTTTAAGGTTTGCACCAGCCAGTTCTTAAACACCACAACAAAGAAAAGAAAGAAAAGCTCTATTTCGCCTTTGGATGCCAAATTTGATAAACGCGATTGTAGGTGCTGCCATCTAATATCTGATTCTGTACCTACATATTTCATCATAATATCTGATTCTGTACATATTTCCACACATTCTTTCATGAAATTGTCATATTTCAATATTCGAATGGCTTTTTTATAAGATAAGGTTAACACTGAATTTACACACGTACGTTTAGGTGACAAAAAATGGCGGTTAAATACGTAATTACGAGGCTAAACTTGATATATGTACAAAAATGTATAATAGATGGCAGCGAGTTTATCACTTTTAGCATGCTCACAGCGACAAAAAAATTGATGTGAGGTTTGCATACTTCTTATTCTAGACTACTACAGCAGAAGATTGAAAGCAGGGCAGATAAAGCTGTTTGCAGTGCCTAATGCGAATATGGAAACCAATGATGGTAGACTAACTTAGTAGCACGGAAAATCTTATTCATCTGTAAATTGAGAACCAAAAACTAATTACGTTTCTATTCTATATTTTTAATACAATATTTGCTACAGACAGTAACATATTTTGTAGCCGATGAGCAAGGATAGCCACAATCCTAGAGCTAGTGATTTACTAGAGTTCCTCGATCACTTAATTATATACTAGTGGGCACTGTCCCAAAATAATAGAAATCACAACATCTAATACAAAANGGGTATTGCGTTGGACACCGACAAGNTGTTGTATGTTGCAAAATGAGTAAATGTAGTTATATGACGAGATATTGAAATAAATATTCATTTTACTCTATTTATCAGTATCCTTAATACCTGGTTCTCCGTTCATATGTTAATATAATAGTGAACTTTGGGACATTTGTTGTTGTACCGCCTATGAAGCAGAGGGCTCTTGAGGCGAGATTAACGCTCATGGTAGGGGTTGTTACAACTGCTTAATCAAAAAGCTTCTTTGAGCATCGCGTGAGTTAGTGCAGGATTTTGTAACAGAATTTCACACCAAAAAGCTGTTTTACACATGAGCCATTTTCACAAAGACCGAGAATAGCAACAGCACACTGATCAAGTACTGAACAAAAATTCACAAGAAAGAAACTATACACGCCAGTTTCACAATGTTTGTCAGGCAACTAAAGAAAGATGTCTACTGCGTAAATAGTACAGTAAATAAAATACCGAACGCCGCGCTATGCCATTAATCCCGGAACTTTTTGACTGGACCTCATATTGTGAATCTAAGGTTATAGTGTCCTAGAATAAGTAGTGGGTAAAAGCCCTATCTCACCCTTTGAACAAAATGTGTCGCTATGCGGAATCCAAATTTGATAAAANGTTTGTCAGGCAACTAAAGAAAGATGTCTACTGCGTAAATAGTACAGTAAATAAAATACCGAACGCCGCGCTATGCCATTAATCCCGGAATTTTTTGACTGGACCTCATATTGTGAATCTAACAAGGGAACATTTCCAACTGGGGTAATAGCTTTTGGGAAAAGGAATATACCATCTTACACGTCTGGAGGCGTAGATTCCAAATCCTCTTTCAAAACCTGCGGAATCCTAAAGGAAAAGGTCCTAAATGGCCTTCGAAAATTGCTCACTCCGGAGTCATCGTTTTTTTACCTAATTTAGGTAAAAAAACGAGGACTAGAACCGTGAAAACGAACATGTAAGGTAAAAAAGTAAAAAACGTAAGTTAAANTAAGGTTATAGTGTCCTAGAATAAGTAGTGGGTAAAAGCCCTATCTCACCCTTTGAACAAAATGTGTCGCTATGCGGAATCCAAATTTGATAAAAACGTGAAGGTAGGTGCTGCCATCTAATATCTGATTCTGTACATATTTCATCATAATATCTTATTTTGTACATATTTCATCATAGTCCTTCATGAAATTGTCATATTCCAATATTTGAATGGCTTTTGTGTAAAATAAGGTTAACCTTGAATGTAAACACGTACTTTTATACGACAAAAATGGTGATTAAATACGTAATTACTAGGCTAAATTCACGCGCTATTGAAATGTGTACAAAAATGAATAATAGATGGCAGCACCTTCCATCGCGAGTTTATCACTTTGGGATTCCGCATAGCAAAAAAAANATCCAATTACAGACAAATATTGAGTTTTGGTTAAAACTCAAGTCACTGTTATCTAATTCTTTAAAACTCAAGTCACTGTTATCTGATTCTTTATCATTCTTACAATACCATTGCACTCTAATACGAGAAAGATTACTTCATACCAGGGTTTGGTTTTTTGTTTGAAATTTTAATGTAAAATTCAGTACTTCATAAGCAAAAATTGTGATTACTAAAGTTTTGCTCCTGCACCTAGAGGCATACTAATAAAGCTACAGAATAAGTTAAGAGCAAAGCAGAAGTACAGTGTCCTAGAAGAAGTAGTGGTTAAAAGCTCTATTTCGCCCGTGGAAAAAAATTTGAAGCCTTTGGATGCCAAATTTGATAAATACGCGATTGTAAGTGCTACCATGTAATATCTGATTCTGTACATATTTCAACATATTCCTTCATGAACTTGTCATATTTCAATATTCGAATGGCTTTCGTATTAGATAAGGTTAACACTGAATTTACACACGTACGTTTAGGTGACAAAAAATGGCGATTAAATAAGTAATTACGAGGCAAAACTTAAAATATGTACAAAAATGGCTAATAGATCGCAGCACCTTCCATCGACAAAAAATTGATGTGAAGTTTGCATACTACTTATTCTAGACTACTATAGCAGAAGATTGAAATCAGGGAGATAAAGCTGTTTGCAATACCTTTCTTAATATAAATGGGAATATGGAAATCAATGATGGTAGACCAACTTAGTAGCACGGAAAATCTTATTTGTCTGTAAATTGAGAACCCAAAACGAATTACATTTCTATTCTAAATTTTTAATACAGTAAATAATATTTGCTACAGACATAACATATTGTGTAGCCGATGAGCAAGGATAGCCACAATCCTAGAGCTAGTGATTTACTAGAGTTCCTCGATCACTTAATAATATACTAGTGGGCACTGTCCCAAAATAATAGAAATCACAACACTTAATACAAAACGGGTATTTCGTTGGAGACCGACATGTAGTTTTATTAGTAAAGTATTTGCCTCCTTAGTATCAACGGTTATCCTACGGGTCTGTGTTTGAAGCATTTCACAATAAGGCATGTCTTGCGGGAGGGACGATAAAAGTTAATTTATGTGGTTAAGTGTTTCATACTGTATAAAAGAACACAAAACCGGCTAGGTATTGAGTATTGCGGTNTGGAAATCTCACGGGTCGAATGCCCAAACCTGTGGGCTCCAATGATCATCCCTCTTTCCGCCTCACTAAGTTCGCGTCGTCTGTCCATATTGACTGCTGCAGCTGATATGATTCTATTCTCAATCGGCACCGCCTTTTATAGGTTGTATCACGTGTACAGACGATCCCAAGCACTTTATGAGGGATGTCCGGTGACGAATGGCTAGATAGTGTATATGCCACATTTTAAGTACATAAAAACAACGAAAGTAAAATGGCACTGAAACTTAGCCTGTCACATGTTCGTTTAACTTCTTCTTGCTATACAACCTGCTAGAATGAACACAAGACTTCTACAAAACTTCATTTATATAAATCATCGTAGAGCTATACCTATGAACCCCAACCTCTTTCAAGTTTAATAGTTCAGTTAAATGAAATGTTGTTTCGAGTGTGTGATTCCTAATGAACCACAGACAGAGAAAACTCGTAAGGTGTGCAGTTTCAATGAAGGCGCTATCTTGTGAAGGGTTAAACTCGAAAATCATGCAAGACGCTAGAACGAAACGTTCCGCGGTAGGACAGACCTGTTGTACGCAACGTTTTTGTTGGTGCGACCCTAAATAAAGTATATTTTATTTAGGAGACCCCATGCGACCAAGTAAATAAAATAAAGTGTGAAAAAGTAATTAAATATGTATTAAAAAAAAAGTATGTAATTAATATTTGCCAATATTAGTTACGTTTAGCAATTAAAAATTTCAAAGCCTACCAAATCGGATTTTTTCGTATCATCTCTGTCATTCATAACAAAAAATCAGCGACCACTTAATAAGCCCTTGTGATCCCAAATCGGGTCGCGACCCCAGGGTTGCACTCCAATGGGGTAGAGGATTTCAGCAAACTTCAGAAAGTAGTGTAATATTATTGTAACCTTTTCAAAATAGAAACAAACCAGTTAGTTAGTTTCCGATATCCACATATAGAAATATCAAAATATCCCACACCCTTATGTGAAATTAAGAGCAGGTCAAAAATCGTTAAATCTTAACTTTGACTATTGTGCAGGTGTAAAGGAGAATAAATTGTTTTAAGTACCATCCATATGCAAGGTGTAAATGCTAAGCCAGGAAATATCTCGAAAATATAGCCAATCGTAACAAGTCCTGTGTGTCTCAGGGTCTTGGAAAACGAAAAGAAAGGAAATCACGTTTTGAAACCCTAGAATTCTCATTAGTTACAATCCTTGTGGTTTAGTGGTAGAATACTCGCATATACGAATAAGAACACCGGGTTCTATTGCTGTGAATGAAATATAGTTTTAGTAACAATTTTGTGTGCGAGTGCCACTAAATTAGTATAGCAGAATTGATTTACATAGACTCATTTATATAAAGACAGACATTGTAAACAGCTTTATTTGTCTGCTTTTCAATCCTCAGCTTTTCTCTAGGTTATTCTGTATATTAGTATGCCTCTACCTGGAGGCGCAAAACTTTAATTATCACAATTTGTGCTTATGACCTAGCGAATTTGACATTAAAATCGCATACTTAAAAATCCAAACCCTGATATGAATGGATTGCAGTCGTATTTTCAGAGCAATAAGGAATCAATTAATAGTTACTTATGTTTTAACCGAAACTCAATCACACTCCTTACTAAAATTAACCTAATTAGAAGTTAACAAGTTTTGTTTACATTCATAAATAGTGTTTGTGACAATAATCTGTATCTTTTTGAATTCTAAGTTCTTTACCATTACTAACATAGTATTGAGTAACTGTTACTCTTGATTGAGTGCGCTAATTTTCGTTGAATTAAAGAAATACGTAAAACTGCTGAACACGGTGACATATTATTATTAGAAACAACCTAACAATTATAAAAGGGCCTGCATTCGTATAAGTATACTAAACAAAAGTCTAACTTCTCTTTTTGTTCGTGATTATGATAACATAGCTTTAAACTTAGAAATGACTTTGGCTAAATGTAAGAGGAGCGGTGTTTGCCTGTTAATGGTTAGCTAAATAGTGCAACAAAAGTTCAGATCAATAGCGTCGAACGAAAATGAAAATATATAAATAAACAGAAATAAGAGCCAGGCTCGTAACGAAAAAAAAAGTGGCTGAACGGCTGCATCACTGGACTCAAAATCCAAAGATCCTGTGTTCAATTCAAGGACGTTAGCATTCGTTTGACTGCGGTCGACATATTTTTTCATTATTTAGAAATGGATTCACAAACTTCCATTTCGGTATATACATTAATACGTAAAGTAAACACAAAATACATATCGCTGATTTAGTCTGTTTGCATTTCCATTTGACCTTTGAAAAAACATAATAATATATTGCATGCTTTCAGCTTGCTTTTTTGAAGGGGAAAAAACAATAAAGTTAAGCTAGGNCATTTTAATATCGCAGTCAGAATCATGGGACCATAAACTGAAGTTATTAACTCAAACAAATCGTTAAGAACTTAAACATCTGGTACCAGATAGAACACACTTTAACTGAAAAAATAAGTAATTGAAAAAGATAGTACCGTTAAAAGACTGGTTTTTAGTGATATCAGTAAATTATTTATACATCTTTCCCAACTAACAAATAAACTAAATAATGAGATGGTATTTTACGTCCCGTCGACACACAATGGGTCATTAGGGACGATGAAACAATGTCTATTGTGATTAATGAAGGTGAACTTAATTCTATGAAGAACACGCACACATAAGACAGCACAAGCATCCATACCTTATGCGGAATTCGAACCAGCAACCTCTCGTTCCAGGGCG
>QVQU01288822.1:0-11870 GCA_003456935.1 Machilis hrabei | reverse complement strand
TTAGACCTCAAGACACGATAAATTGGAAAGTGCATTTTACCGTGAATAGGTACAACTCAGTGGTTGCAAAATGGCATAGCTATGAAAAGGGTGAAACTATATCAGAAACAGTTGGCTCTGGTAGTCCAAGTTATACCGTACAAACGCTTTACTCTAATGTAGAATCAGCACTAAGTGCAGCAAATGCTAAGTTAAAACAACTAAAGCGAAATAATGCAGTATTGGATATCACTATGCCTGGTAATCCAGAACTATTTGCAGAGGCGAAACTTAGCTTGTTAGGGTTTCATCAAGATATAGACGGTGAATGGATAATTGACAGAGCAGAACATGTGTTAGATAGTTCAGGTTATCGCACTGGATTATCAGCATCTATCAGTAAACGTTAAGAGAAAATAAGCAAAACAACTATTTAATATTAAGAAAAGTGTTAAACATGAGCAGAGATTCAAAAAATAAGCCACACTTTTGGTGGTTTATAGTAACAGTAGTATTTGTTATTATTACCTATTGCTATATGAAAGCAAAAGCTACAGATAATTATAAAACAATACTGCGGATTGCATCTGAAAATTGTAACTTAGAAATTGTAAAGTTTTCAGTAAAAAATTTATTAGATATAGATACGCAAATTTCTAAACTTACTACACTACATTATGCTGCAGGAGAAGGATGCTTAAAAGTTGTCAAGTTTTTGATAGATGAAGGAATTAATGTAAATATTATCAACGGGTATGGGAGTACAGCACTTCACAATGCTGCATATCGAGGAGATTTAGAAATCATAAGGTTTTTATTGGAGAAAGGTGCAAATCCTACAATCAGAAATAAAGATGGAAAAAATCCAAGAGATGTAGCTGTACTAAGATCACGACACAACAAAGATAAACCTTATAGAGAAATCATAAAGCTACTTGCTAAAGCAGAGGATCAATATAAATCAGAGAAGTAGGCTATATTATTCGTAATCAATTTATATTCATGCAAGACCAAAAAATCCCAATTACAGTAATAGTCACGTTGCTAATTCAAACCGTAGCATTCATATGGTGGTTGTCCAAGCTAGACTCAAGAGTACAACTTCACGATAAGCTAATAGAATATGGTTTAATGGAAAAGGTTCTTGTACTTGAGGAAAGGGTGAAAAATCTTTCTGAAGAGTTGGATGATTTTAAAGCTAGCAACTTAAAATGTGAGTAATCAATTTTCTATTAATGGCGTATAAGGCTTAGATTGCGATTGACGATCTCTCCAATTTTCAACGTATTGCTCAACTAGTGTAGGATCTCCCTTTATAATCAGTAGATTCTCAGCATTTTTCTTCTGTGCTGCGTCCGAAAAATTAAATGACCCGGTTATGATTTTTTGCTCATCAATAATCATAATTTTACTGTGTGAAATTGCAGGTTTATAGTCTATATATATTGGTATTTTTTTATAAAACAGCTCATTGATAACACTATACTTTGAGCTAACTTGCGATTCGTCGAGAATAACCATGACATCAACACCACGTTTTTTAGCTTGAACCAAGGATTTAGCAATAGGCTTTGAGGTAAATTGGTATGCCTGAACCAACACGGATTTTTTAGCATGATCCACAGAATCAATTATTAGATTGGTGCAATTTTCCCCAGGAGTGAAACATACAGTAGTAGTTGGACAAGAAACACAACCTGATAAAAGTGAGCAAGTTAATAGAACTAATAAATATCTAATCATGACTAAATACATCCTTTCAGTTGACGGAGGAGGCATAAGGGGCATAATACCAGCCATTATTCTAGCAGAAATAGAAAAGAGAGCAAGAAAACCGATAGCTGAAATCTTTGATCTTATGGCAGGNACTTCAACTGGTGGAATTGTTGTAGCAGGGTTATGCAAGAAAGATAATCAAGGAAATCCCCAATATTCAGCCAATGATTTAGTTGAGCTTTACCAAGAGTACGGAGCATATATTTTTAAGTCTTCATTTTTTAGGAGATCAATATTTTCTTGGTTTAACTGTGCACAATACCCACATAAAAATATTGAATTTGTACTGGATAAATATTTTGGCAATGATATCCTTAAAAACACTTTAAGTAATGTGTTGATTACGAGTTACGATATTCACAATAACTGCCCATTTTTCTTNAAAAGCTGGAAAGAAGGTAATATTAAGCTGAAAGATGCACTCAGAGCTGCAACGGCTGCACCTACTTACTTTACACCTAAATATCTTAAAATCAACCACAAGGAAATGGTATTAGTGGATGGCGGGGTTTTTGCAAATAATCCAGCAGCTTGTGCATATGCAAGTGGTAAGAAATTGTTTCCAAATGATGAGATTATACTGTTATCAATAGGTACTGGCAGAACAGATAGGAGCATAGCTAATTCAAGGAGATTTGGAAAAATAGGCTGGATAAAACCACTACTGAATGTGATGTTTGCTTCAAGTTTAGATGCAGTAAACTATCAACTTAATCAAGTTATAGGTGATAAATATATACGAATACAATCGCAATTAAAAATAGCATCACCCGACATGGATAATATTACATCAAAAAATATCAAATCTCTTCAGCAAGAGGCAAAGGCAATGATAGAGGATAACCAGAAATTAATAGATAAACTTTGCGATTTCATATCTTGATTTATACCAAGCAAAATTCAACTGAGCCAAAAAAGTTGGTTAGCAAATTCTGCAGAGCTAAACAAGGGTTTGGAATAGATAATATATTAACTATTCTTACTTATATCTTAAATACAATTCAATTTTCACAATCACTCAACTCATCAGCAGTTAGGTCACTTGCTCGCACAATAATATCAAGAGCAACACCTGCCTTTGCTAGATTTTTTGCAACCTTGATCCTTTCTGTTTTTTTAACTTTTTCCTTGCCACTTTTCATATCTTCAGATAGAGATTTGACTAATGATTCTTGTTCTCCGTACTCATCCATTAAACTCAATAGCTTTTTGCTTTCTCTTGTTTTAGGTAGCAGAACTTTAATATTCACTGATAATGCATCTGATATTTCATATAATTTATCAAATGTTATAGCAGTATACCCTCTTTCATATTNGTGTATTTCCTTGAGTGTTAAACCAACTTTATCCGCCAAATCTTTTTGAGTGTATCTCCTTATCAATCTCCATTCTCTTATTCTTTGTCCTATTCTGTAATATATAGAATCAGTGCAGATTTCTCTCTCTGTACTATCATACTCGTAAATAGATAAACCCGTTGCCTGGGAAATTATGTCAACTGACACTCCTTCTTTAACTAGATTTTTTGCTACTTCTAATCTTGCCTCCTCTTGATTGATTTTCTCGCTAATATGAACAAACCTGATTAATGAAGGTACTATTTTGCCTAACTTTTGATTCTCATATATTTTTGTTAGATAGAGTATTTCTTCGTCTTCATCTTCATACTCTCTTACTGTTATTGGTTTAGGTAATAGATCTACAACATTAACTGACAGTACTCTTGCTATTACATATAGTACTTCAATCGTAATAGGAATATACCCATTTTCATAATTGGTTACTTCTTTATATGCTAATCCGATTTTACTTGCTAACTCTGCTTGAGTACACCTTTGCATTAATCTACAATCTTCTATTTTTTGCCCTATTTTATAACTTATAGAACTAATATCTCTTACAGAAACAAACATATATACCTTACTTAGAAATAAATTTTCATGCAATTTGATCAGCGGATAAACCAACTATTTGCAAAATAATATCAATAGAAATTCCCCCTTTTACTAAATCCTTTGCAACTTTGATCCTTTCCGCTTTCCTCACTTTTTCTTCGCAAATATGCATCCCTTCAAATAAAGATTTTATTAATGCATTACGTAGTTCTTGGCTCTCAATTTCTTTGTATTCTTTAATCAAATCAGGTAGCTCATTTTCTACTGTACTACCTTCATCTTTCTCTATTAGTAGATCTGTAATATTAATCGATAACGCTTCTGCCATTTCATATAATTTATCAAGTGGAACAGCAGTCCTTCCTTGTTCATAGTTGCTTACTTCGTGACGGGTTGTACTCATTTTCTCTCCTAAATCTTTTTGAGTATACTCTCTCACTAGCCTCCATTCTTTTATCTTCTTTCCTATTTTGTAGTAGATAGAACCCGTTTTTTCTTCAATACATTCATCAGCAGAGAGNCCAATTGNTTNTGAAACAATATCAACAGAAATTCCTGCTTTAACCAGACCATTTGCAATTTTTATTTTTTCCGATTTTCTACTACTTTTTTCACTGACTTGGACAAATTTGGTTAGCAAACAAAACATCTTACGTAACTCCTGATCGTTAATCTTCTTATATTTTCTTATTAGGTTTAATATTTCTTCTCCCTCATCTTCAAGACAGCTTTTTGATACAGGAATAAGATCCGTAATACTGATTGATAGTGTCTCAGCTATAGCATACAACCTTTCAATTGAAATTCTACGGTTCCCTTTTTCATATTGCAGTATTACCCAGTACTTTACACCAATTTTCTCCGCTAAATCCTTTTGAGTATACCCTCGCTCTAACCTCCAACTTTTCAATTTTTGCCCTACTTCATAGTCTAGACTTTTTTCCACACAAAAAACCATATATATAATATTTTCTACTATAGCTCAAAGGCTCCAGTAAACTCTGGAACCTTAAAATAAATGAATTAAAGTTCCCTAAAGGTTTCTTTACTACCTCCAAATACCCTATTTACCCATGAAGACGGAGACAATACTTCATCATTGCTAATCTCTTTTATAGCATACTTTTCACTCCATATGCCACATCTAGTGAAACTACCTCTCTCTACTGCTTCTTTAAGTTTTACTCCCCCAAAGAGGCAATTTTTTCCNATTTCTTCGCCTCTTTTTTGTAACTCAGCCCACATTTCCTTGTTTTCTACTCTGACTTGTACTTGATCATATTTTTTTACATCGTGGTACAATATAACATTTAGCTTACCAATGCTCGTAGGAAATTCTAATACAATAGAGCTTCCATCTGACATATCAGTATAGTTTCTTATATCTCCTTTCTCGCTTTTAACCTCTACTGCATTATTGCCCATTCTTAAAATTAAACCTCTGTTTGCTTCCAGTATTTTGGCTACCTCTACCTTGCTATCATCAGAAAATTCTATATATGATGTTGTATTGTCTATCTCGAAATCTATTAAGGATCCTTCTTGAACAGCACTTTCGCCAGCTTCCTCTAGCTCTTCTAGTTGCTTATCTATCTGTGGCTGAACTTCTGGCTGTAGCTCATTATAGATTTCACCTATCAGTTTATTCTGCAGTAAAGTATCATGAAACTCTGCACCGCTTAGCATTAATTTACGTATTAGCTTTTTTCGATCACTTTTTTCTAATCTGTGAAAATGTGTACCTAATACTACATATTCTGCAAAACTCCATTCCCCATCATTACATGCATTTAGCCTTGCTCCAGCAGCTAGTGCTTCGTCTACAGCCTTGTGCAGTTCATTTGGACTTTTTGCTCTTACCACAGTACTCTTAAACCAGCTCAACTTTTCACTTTCACCTCTACTTGGCTTTATTTTTTGCAAGGCAGAGGTAAATGGATTTTTATCTTCTTGATCACTTATAGGTTTTGTGCCATATATGTAATCAAGTCCCTTTCCGTAGTTGATTTGAACGTCTCTATTAGGGAAGGGCACTTCTCCAGGTTTTTTAGCCTTATTAATTTTGCTTACAAAAGTGGACTGCTCTTTAGCACGACCAATTCCTATAATAGCATTCAACATCTCACCTTTTGATAATTTATCAAGATCAATGTTTAATTCGTAAGTACCTCCCTTTTTATCATTAAAAGGTACAATTATCTTATTACGTTCGGTAGAAGTCATAGTCCTATCCCCCCTGCTTGAGTTTTATTTTTATGACTCCCCCACAAGAACCGTGCTTGCAGATTTCCCGCACACGGCTCCACAATAATAGCGTTCACGATATACCTCCTATATATATAAAGAAAAACATATTTTTGCTTTTGGTAGTGGATTAACTTGTTTGTAATGCACAAATTGTTCCCAACTCATGCTCTTTTTCTGGCTACGTCGGTTTATCCACTTAAATGTTAGCTTCATTACCTCCATATTGAACTTATTGAGCCATCGATAATTTCCACTAATTCCGAAGTAGTTATAGTGTCCTCTTAGTTTAGATTTGAGTACTTGCCACCAGTCTTTCAGATGAATAAGATTTCGAACCGTTTTTATCCATTCTTTGATTTCTTTGAGCTTCCTAGCTAGACTTATTTTTGAGGTCTTATGTCCCATAATTGGTCTGCCATTACGGCTCTTTGCACTATAGTGCGTGAATCCTAGAAAATCGAAACTTTCCGTTTTCCTTTTCTCTCTTCTTGCTTGTTGCCATTCCTTCTTTCCAAACTTTACTATCCTTGTTTTGTTTTCAGATATTTCCAAACCAAATTTGGCTAACCTTTGTTCTAGTGATTCTCGAAACTCTTTAGCGTCTTCCTCACTCTCACAGCACACCAGAAGGTCATCTGCATACCTGATTAGCTCCATATGTCCTCTAGATTTTAGCTTTACTTTCTTTTCAAACCATAAATCTAGTACATAATGCAAATATATATTAGCTAATACTGGGCTAATAAAACCACTACTACATGTGATGTTTTCTGCAAGTTTAGATGCAGTCAACTACCAACTTGATCAAGTAATAGGCGATAAATATATACGAATACAGTCACAACTGAAAATAGCATCAGCCGAGATGGATAACATTACATCAAAAAATATCAAATCTCTTCAGCAAGAGGCAAATGCAATGATAGAGGACAACCAAGAAGTAATAGATAAATTTTTGAAATGTCAAGCAAGATAAAGAACTTATATAAAAAAGCAAAGAAGGGCTTAAAGAATATAATTTCGCCCAAAAAATATACTAATGGGCAAGAAGCTAAAATTTCAAACGATAAGCCAAAACCGCTCTCTGAAATTATGGTTCTAGAGCAGAAGACCTCTAAAGTAAAAAAAGATAAAAAAGGAATAAAAGAAAAAATTTAAAAACGAAACCCGTAGAAAAAGAGCTGAAAAGAGGCAACATGTTCAAAAAAGGCTTCAAAAAGTTCGAAGGAAAAGTAAAAAAATTAAACCCAATAAAGGTTAAAAAAAATAAGATAATAGGAAGTAAAAAGTTAGCGCTTCTATTGACATCTGGTACGATTGTGGCAATTTTGCCGATGTTCAATTTAGCTCCTCTTCCAGCATTAGCCATAACTTCTGCGTGTGTTTTCAGTATTAATTTTATTGCAGTCAAAACATTAAAGAAGGTTATAAAACAACGCAAATTAGCGCAAAATCTGAAGCTGAGCCAGAAAAGCTGGAGGATGTAGCAATCGAGCCAGCAAAGAAAGACCCAGAGCACATTTCTAGAGAATAAATATTTCTATTCAGAAAAGGCAAAGTGCTTTCGTTCGGAAAGGAACTTAGTAAAAGACGCTTATGCTAACCGCAAGTTAACCAAACGAAGCTAAGTAGTTATACTTTCTTTGTTTACATAATTCATGAACATCTATTTCAAATTAACTAGGAAGCTCATGTGTAAGATCACTAAATTTACTAGCTGCTCTGCTAAGTTGTCCTAATTTTCCATTAGGGCTACTTCTTTTCATAGGATCTTTGCCTTTTGGAAAAGATAATTTAGCTTCTTGTCTTTCTGTAAGCGTACTACTTTCTTTTTCTTTACTAAAAAACCCACATAAATGGTTAAAAACCTTTTCAATAAAAAGCTCGCTTTTCTCTCCTGTCAAAGCTTCTTTTGCAACTTCTTCTACTGCATGAAAATAACTTATTACCTTATTGCTATTTTTTATGACTGAGTAGCTCTCAATCGCTTGACAAGCAGGTAAAATAGTTATTGCCCCTATTATGGTCGAGACGATTATAGCAGTTAAAGGTGCTGCTGTTGTAAGTACTGCCGCAATCAATGAGACTCCAGCACAAAACGCAATAACTGAAATACAAAATGCCACCGTATGTTTCTTTTCGTGACTAACCATATACACCTCCTAAATAAATCTTTTAGAAGGATAACATATTATTTTAGTACCGTCAATGTTTTTAGGAAAATTGGCATACTCAAGATAGCTACTATGATATTAATGAATTGCATTAAGCAAATTTCTAGTACCTACTTTAGTTAATTCACTTAAATCTATTTGAATATTATATATTGAATGCAGAAGCACAGAAATTTCATTCAGTAATGTATACATGTTAAGTATATAACTATTCTTACTAATATTTAAATATATTATTTATGAGTAAGCAAACTACTGAAGTTTTTAAACCAGGTTAAGTTTTGAAAGCATAATTTTCAAGCTCCTCAATAGATAAATCTGTTATTTTAGAAATAGCATCAATAGAAACGTCCAGCATAAGTAGATTATTCGCAACCTTTATTTATATTAAGTATATAACTACTTTTGCTTATATCTTAATATAATATTTCTGAGTACCCCTGTTTTTAATCCAGAATTCAAGTCAATTCATTTTTGGACAATCACTAGCAGTTAGACCAGTTGCTCGCAAAATAATATCAATAGAAACATCTGCCTTTGATAGATTCTTTGCAACCCTGATTTTTTCTACTTTTTTAACTTTTTCCTTGCCACTTTTCATATCTTCAGATAGAGATTTGACTAATGCATCTAATGATTCTTGATTCTCATCTTCTCTGTACTCATCCATTAAACTCAATAACTTTTTGCTATCCTCATTTTCACATTTTGTTATTTTAGGCAACAGAGCTTTTATTAAACTCAATAGTTTATTCTCTTCTTTACTTTCTCTCGTTTCAGGTAGCAAAACTTTAATATTCACTGATAATTCTCTTGCTATTTCATATAATTTATCAAATAGTATGGCAGTATACCCTCTTTCATATTCGTGTATTTCCTTGAGTGTTAAACCAACTTTATCCGCCAAATCTTTTTGAGTATATCTTCTTATCAATCTCCATTCTCTTATTCTTTGCCCTATTCTGTAATATATAGAATCAGTGTAAATTTCTTGTTCTGTATCATTATACTCGTAAAGAGATAAGCCGGTTGCTTGGGAAATAACATCATTAGAAACTCCCTCTTTAACTAGATTTTTTGCTACCTCTAACCTTGCCTCTTCTTGATTAATTTTTTCGCTAATATGAACAAATCTTACTAATGAAGGTACTATTTTGCCTAACTTTTGATTTTCGTATATTTTCGTTAGATAGAGTATTTCCTCGTCTTCATAGCTGTCTTCCCTTACTATTACTGGTTCAGGTAATAAATCTACAACGTCAACTGATAATACTCTTGCTATTATATATAGTACTTCAATTGGAATAGGAATATACCCATTTTCATAATTGGTTACTTCTTGATATGCTAATCCGATTTTACTTGCCAACTCTGCTTGAGTACACCTTTGCATTAATCTACAATCTTCTATTTTTTCTCCTATTTTGTAGCTTATAGAACTAACATCTCTTACAGAAACAAACATATATATCTCAATTTAAAAAACAAACTTTTTGATCAGCAGATAAATCAACTACTTGCAAAATAATATCAATAGGAATTCCCCCTTTTACTAAATCCTTTGCAACTTTGATCCTTTCCGCTTCCCTAACTTTTTCTTCACAAATACGTATCCCTTCAAACAGAGATTTTATTAATGCATTACGTAGTTCTTGGCTCTCAATTTCTTTGTACTCTTTAATCAAATCAGGTACTACTTTATTATCTGCATCTTCTGTTAGCTCAAGTAGGTCCATAATATTAATCGATAACGCCTCTGCCATTTCATATAATTTATCAAGTGGAACAGCAGTCCTTCCTTGTTCATAGTTGCTTATTTCATCACGTGTTGTATCCATTTTCTCAGCCAAATCCTTTTGAGTATACTCTCTCATTAGCCTCCATTCTTTTATCTTCTTTCCTATTTGGTAGTAGATAAAACCAACTTTTTCTTCAATACATTCATTAGCAGAGAGGCCAATTGTTTTTGAAACAATATCAACAGAAACTCCTGCTTTAACCAGACCCTTTGCAATTTTCACTTCCTCTGCTTTTTTACTACTTTTCTCACTAACTTGAACAAATTTGGTTAGTAAACAAAATATTCTACGTAACTCCTGATCATTAATCTTCTTATATTCTCTTATTAGATTTAGTTCCTCATCTTCAAGACAGCTTTTTGATACAGGAATGAGATCCGCAATACTTACTGACAATGCTTCCGCTATAGCGTACAATCTTTCAATTGAAATTCTACGATTCCCTTTCTCATATTGCAGTATTACCCAGTACTTTACACCAACCTTCTCCGCTAAATCCTTCTGAGTATACCCTCGCTCTAACCTCCAACTTTTTACTTTTTGCCCTACTTCATAGTCTAGACTTCTTTCCACGCAAAGAACCATATATAATATTTTCTACTATAGCTCAATTTTGTTAAGGCTCCAGTAAACTCTAGAACCTCAAAGTTAGCCGTGAATAAATTAAAGTTTCCTACAAGTTTCTTTACTATTTTCACGTACTTTATCTACCCATGAAGACAGCTTTTCACCTGGGCTATCAACCTCCTTCATAAGCTGTTTGCTACTCCATATTCCACATCTCATAAAATTTCCTTTTTCTACTGCTTCTTTGACTGTCATTCCTCCAAAAAGGCAGTTTTTCCCTATTTTTTCACCTCTTTGTTGTAGTTCAGCCCACATTTCCTTATTTTCTACTCTCACTTGTAGTTGATCATATTTTTTTACATCATGGTACAATATAACATTTAGCTTACCAACGCTCGTAGGAAATTCTAATACAATAGAGCTGCCATCTGATACATCAACGTAATTTCTTGCACCCCCTTTCTCACTTTTAACCTCAACTGCATTATTGCTCATTTTTATAATGCTGCTTCCTAATCCTTTATTTAGACCTGTACCTTCTAATATTTTGGCAACTTCTACCTTGCTATCCTCAGAAAACTCCATGAAAAGCATCTTATTATCTATTTCGATATCTATTAATGCTCCTTCTTGAACAGCATTTTCGCCAGCTTTCTCTAGTTCTTCTAGTCTCTTATCTATCTGTGGCTGAACTTCTGGTTGTAGCTCATTGTAGATTTCACCTATCAGTTTATTCTGCAATAAAGTATCATGAAACTCTGCACCACTTAGCATTAGCTTACGCATTATCTTTTTTCGATCAATCTTATCAAATTTATGAAAATGTGTGCCTAATACTACATACTCTGCAATACTCCATTCGCCATCATTATATGCATTGAGCCTTGCTCCAGCAGCTAATATTTGGTCTATAACTTTGTTCAATTCATTTACGTTTTTTGCCTCTACCACAGCGCTCTTAAACCAGCTTAACTTTTCACTTTCGCTTGCACTTGGCTTTATTTTTTGCAAAGCTGAAGCAAATGGGTTTAACACTTCTGGATAATCTGCTTGATCGGTTACAGGTTTTGTGCCATATATGTAATCAAGTCCTTTTCCGTAGTTGATTTTGTTTTCGCGAACGTCTCTGCTAGCCTCTCCAAGTTTTTTAGCCTTATTAGTTTTGCTTACAAAGGTAGGCTGCTGGCTAGTACGACCAATACCTCTAATAGCATTTGATATTTCACCCTTCGATAATCTATCAAGATCAATGTTTAACTCGTAAACACCTCCTTTTTTATCATCAAAAGGTACAATTATTTTATTACCCATACAATTACCTCCACTATTAAAAATACTTTTTAAGCGTACAATAAACTCTGTTATTATACATTATATTACTCATTATAAATTATAGTGAGTAGATTTGCAAATACTTTCTCTTAATCAGTTTA
>KZ892559.1:7745-18790 GCA_003456935.1 Machilis hrabei | reverse complement strand
TTCAGTCTGAAAATGATTTCAAATTTTCAAATTTATAGAATGTTTAGCTAGATAAATGAAGTTAGGTATTCACTAAGTTTTGACTATTTTGAGGATCCCATGTTCAACCTTTCAAGGGCATTTATTTGGCACATCAGTAAAGATGTGAATTTTACAAGTTATAGTCATGTTGAAAAACATATACAGGTTTTGAAATTTTAGAATAGCCCTTTCTATTCCAATTTTTAGCCAAATTCAAAGATGAATTGTGGAAAAAAATCCCCTTAAAGGATACTGGTACCTATTTAGTAAACAATATAGCTTTGTGTTCATTAAGGAGACTTTAAACTTTACTTTATATACTGGCTTTTTCATTAAGCCACATTCTTGTTATGCCTTGTATCATAATATAATGAAAGTGCAGTAAAACTTTTCAAATTCACATTGAAACACAAGGCACCAGGGACATATGGTATTCCCACATGTGTGTTCATCATTACCAGATGATGCAGGCCAATTTTTTACTATTATGTACCAAAAGAGGTTCCAAATGACTGACAAGTTGTGAATAGCATTTTTCAACAACTTATATTAAAAACACATCAGTAAATTGCAGGCATATTTCTCTACATTTGGTGATAAATAGTCTTGAATTTTGTTCTCTCTCAAGTCTGTATGGCCTAATTAACACTACAGAGGAGAAAAATTGACACATCTAGTATTTCTATACTTCAACGAAACATTCAATAGGGTACTCCTATTATGAGTTCTTAAATTTCCTCACTCCATTCAGGGATTGAATCCAGAACTTTTGGCACCAACTCACCTAGCATAAGAGAATGTGCACGATACCCCTTGGCCAACCAGCCAAATCTAAAATGATGGAACCAAGCGCAGTTGGTGATGCTGTACAACATGACTCCTTGACACAACTATATGATTACTTGCTCAAGTAATTTTTAAGTAGAGGTTTTAAGGACTCGTAATAGAGGATAATACTCTGATAGTATAGACAAATGCTCCCGAGAACTCAGACCTTACTCTGGGAACTATACCTAAAATCCACTACATTAAGCACTACTCAAGTAAATAATCACGTAGTGGGTCCTAGTAACCGTGTCGAGTAATGTAGTTCAATATCACTGAACAATTGGTCTCATCATCTTTGCTGTGACTGGTTAGCCAAGTGGTATCGTCCACATTCTCGTGCTAGGTGAGTTGGTGTTGAAGGTTGCAAGTTCAATCCCTGAATGGGGTGACATTTTGGAGAAGTCATACTAGTCTTATGCATAAGGCGGAGCCTTACAAACTAGACTCTTTGATCCTTATTTGGGCTTCATTCATTTTTGGAATAGCGTTTTATGACGGTCAGAATTTCTTATTGATATACACATGTCGGCCGCAGTGGTGAATGCTTCACATAAGCAAGGGAAGGTAGCATTGCTTGTCCAAAATTATTTGTAAATGTGTAAATCTATTATAACAAGAAGGATGAATTATTTGCAGTCGTAAAATAGTTCAAATGCGGGTTGTTTTGCACGCTCAAATATTCGTGCTTTCTTCTCTTGGTCCTCATAAACCACAGGCAAGCAAAACTCAAGCTTGCTTATGCAAGTGGTTGAGGGCCTTCGACAGAATACCCACTCTTCACTTTTAGGGTTGGTGAGAAAGGAAGATGGGGGTGGCCTTTTGATGGCATTGTGAAGCAGTTGCTTATGCTTGTGATGATGATGAATTTTGATGTTTTACGTCCCGTCGACACACAATGGGTCATTAGGGACGATGAAACAATGTTTATTGTGATTAATGAAGGTGCACTTAATTCTATATGAAGGTGGTGATGAACACTTTTTATTGAAACAGTGAGTCACACCCAGCCCTAGCCAGGAATCGAACCTGGGACCTCCAGCGTGCAGGGCGAAGTGGCTAACCACTAGGCTACCAGGGCCGGCTTTTTGCTTGTGAAAGTTAAAGGAAAAGCGGTCTGTGTTCCGTGTTTGTTCACAAATGGAGGGTAGCCAACTATATATAATCTTCCGTTAGCTTATCAAGTGGTACTCAATGCGAGTTTTAACAAATTATTTTAGTACTTTATTGTGTAGCGAAAATCGTGATATTGTATTAACTGGAAAACCTATACCTGAAATTTGTAATTTGACTAAAAATAAAAATAAACGCACACGTCATTTACGTGGTTCGACGCATAATAACAGTGTGGGTGTATAAATTCTTCCAAAATATTTTGTTGACTATTTTACTTATTTTCTGAGAAAACTGTATGAGCAAACTATGGAGTTAATAATATATATAAGTACTAAGCTACACAACTTCAGGAAAAACCACGAAATTTCTCGCGTACATGATTAATTCTTTGGGTAAATTAACTCGGTTTGAGAGAATGCAAATTGAATTTAACTTAAACGAACAGGCTAGATTAAATGTTGAAAAGTACAATAAAAAGGTAAATAAAAATTGCCATCTGATGTGCTGCCCTTTGAGAGATGTGAATTGTTTTATGTGATTACAATTAACGTCCGATTGCTTCCTACGGTCACGGATCGTCGCTGGTCGGCCGTATATTCGATTAGATTATTTGCTAATTACACAATCGTGTGGAGAGAAATACTGCGGTTCTGATAGCCCCCAGGATGCTATTTAAGAGTATTGTAATACGCAGTTATTGAAACTAAATCCTAAAAAGTGGTTAGTTATGTGAATCTGTAAATAAATATGGAAAACATCTTGAGATTGTAGTCTAAATGGAGCAAAATAATAATGTACTAAATGATAATTTACATTCTCAGACAAGTATTTAAACACTATAAAAAGATAATAGTAATTTAAGAGCTGTGTGAAAATAAGCANGGGCTGAAATTAAGACACTTTTTGTTTTCTCAATATGTATCGCTTAAATTCNACCTATATAATGGTCTGAAATTAGTTTTTTTAATGCTAGATGTTAAAATACATGGTGGTCCTTTCCAGGTGAACATGATGCTGTAATTAAATTACAGGCTTCCTAGCTTAAATTCAGCAGCATCTGTATGTCCTTCAACCTGAACCAGTGTTGCCAANTTTCAAATTAGAGGCAGGCAGTTCCCTACTCGGGAAGTGAGAAACATTCTCCACACAACGCTTCCTTTTCTTTATGTTGTAAGAAAGAAATCCTAAAAAGATGAATCAATAAGTGATATTTTAAATTACTGTATGAAAGTCTAATAATGGGGGAATGGAAATAGACAACAAAGAAGATAATATAACTTACAGCTCGAAAATCAAAACTCAATACCGTATTGAATATACCAAAGTAATTCTAGAATAGTAGTAGATGCAAACGAAATTAAAAGATGCGTTTTAAGCAACAGTTTGGTCCCCAGTCATGAGAGATCGGTCAAGTTGTTACGTCATATTTTCTATGTTGACTGGCTAAGCTTGAAAGTGGCTCCACAATATGGCAGCTGTCATTACTTTAATGTTAACTAATTTATGTTAAAATTTGATCATTTACTTGAGTGCTTCCAACCATACGTTTCTGGATACTTCGTAATGATGAAACTAATTATATAAACACCAGTTACAGTGTATGATGAGTAANTGTATTTATGTAAAATGAAACGGGCCTCAACCTCAAGACGGTACTTATCAATCATTAGTGTAGGTCATTCGTGAACGATTCAAAGAATCGGTAAGTGAATCATACGATATGACTCATTTGGTTTTGAAACATTCGTTCATACGAACCAATGCACGCAAACGATTGATTTAATCCACAACGTGTGCATTTGTAACATTTGAGCTCCCGTGTAGAACTCACTTTCCCCTTTTTTGTGATCTTGAGNGCGNACACATTAATGATTGCATATTTGTCTGTTAAAATNGAGGATCTTAACCTAGAGACAACACAAANATCCATACNTTANGCGGGATTCAAACCCACAACCCCCGATCTAGAGAACCCATGTACAACGTAGAGGAAGCGTTCACCGACAGGTTNGCCTAGTGGTTAGAGTGCTCGCCTCCTGATCGGGAGGTTCCGGGTTCAAACCCCGGAGCCGGCTCCTAGCCCTGGGTAAAAAGGGTTATCCTACGAGTCTGCCTGTGAAGCACTCCACACTAAGGTATNTGTGGCCTTGAACTGCTTCAGAAATTTGTGTCCCACTTGTATTAGTTTGTACAGTGTAATGAGCATCCTGGTAAGCTTCTCAAAGCTTGTTCACACTTGTAGGAGTTCTAATACACTAGTGTCCAAAAGTTAAGCATAATCAGAAAAACAGATAAAGGGAAGGGAGAAAGGGGAGCGATCACCTTAACTCGTTATCAATGAGTGTAACTCGCCTTACTGCATCACCACGAGGTACCGCCAATGTCGAAAGAAACACAAACACAGTGCATCAGACCCACAGTGTTCTCATTGTGAACAGAGGGCTGTCTCTTGGTAAAGTGTGTACTGTACAGATGCATGATGGCACAAAGATGCCAGTTGGACCCTGTTTTGAAGGGTAGAATAATCGGATGCCTGGAAGCACGTCAGACACTGACCGAAGTCACAGCAGCTCTTAATGTGAACCAAAGTGACATTTCCAGGCTTTGGCGACGGTTTCAAGATGCAGGATATGTTCGTCGTAGGCCAGTGCAAGGTTGCCTAAGAGTAACAACTCCGCATCAGGACCGATATCTATCCTTAACTGCACGACGAAATCGGATGATGCCTGCACGACAACTGTCCTCAGAGCTTGCATGTGCCTCAGGAGTTAGAGTTTCTTGGCAAACTGTGTACCGGAGGCTCAGGTCAGCTCGGTCGAGCTTCACGTCTCTCCTGGCTATTATTTGAACTGACAGTCTGTTGTGTCGCTCACTTCGTAGTGTCTTTGAAATGGTGCTGGTTTGCCTATTTATTGTACCTGAGATATATAAGAGAACTTAACACTTTTGAAAAATCATAAAAACTAAGTGCGGTGCTTTATTAACGTCTAACATTTTACAGTCAATAGAATAGCTGTGTTTTTTTTTGTTTTTTTTACAATTTACAGACTCTCGATACGTGCTCCTCGAGTTACATGGTAGATGTCGAGACGATAATCTGACTGAACCCAAACTTTGTAGAGTGTGTCGGCGGTGATGGACCCTACAGTTGCCATGACTCTCTGCCTCAGCTGTGGCAACAAGCATGGCTGAAGTGGCACAAACACTTTGTCTTTCACAAAACCCCACAAAAAGAAATCGCATGCGGTCAAGTCTGGTGATCTTGCTGGCTATCTGCCCTAAACTGTATCTCCCAGGGAGATGCATGTTCATGTGTTCCTGGAAAGCCAAGTGTAAGTGAGGGGGTGCTCCATCTAGTTGGAAGATAAAGTCATTGAAATCTTGCAATTGAGGGAGAAGCCAAAAGGAAAGTGTGCCTACATATATGCATAATAATTTGATTGATATAAATTCTTGTTGTTCATTACTAGACTAGCCATACAAACTAAAGTGCGACATACAGTTTTAAATTACGACAGTAATCTTTCCATAAATGAGACGACCCTAATCGTTACAGTGGCTACAAGTTGGCTTGGGAACTTATGACCATTAAAGGCTTTTTACCAGAAGCCACTGAAGATCATCGTCAGAGGTAACATTTATGAGAGATTTCAATGATAAAAACTTTATGCAATTTTCATGACAAATAAAAATGCTTAGATAGTGTTTAAGAAATTATATTTCTTGCCGCGTCAACATGTCGTGTAAATAATAGCTATTAAAATAAAACGATCAAAAGCGCCAGTCAACGGTTCAGTTATATAACTTACTCGCGAAAACCAGAGGTAAAGTAGAGACCGAGGTGACCGATATCCAAACAACTGTAATAGTCCCTAAGTAAACGGTAGTTTTTAGGCCTGCTTGTATCCACGCAAACTATAAATATCTCGAGCTTTCCGTCTTCAGTTACCCCGGTCAAAACTCAACTGACTGTCGTGACTGAGTAATAAATGAGCTAGCAAGACCCTTTTTTATAGCAATCTCGATACCCGATGGGAATAGGTTGAAACACGTTCTAGCCAGCAACCAGCGCTACACAAGAGACTGGCTAACGACGTGAAGGCCTTCGCTGTAAGTGAAAAAAATTTGAAGAGAGAAAGTTCTACGATAGGCAATTAAAACGGGTGCACCTTTATGTCTGATTTGATTTTGTTTATTTGCATTTAGTGTACCACGCTTCTAATGTCTAATAAAGACTTCATCAATGCTTCAAAATTATTTAATTTGTCCACCCACTCAACACTTACCAGTATTAGGTTATTTTACATCAAACACGTATCAGTAAGACCCCACTTCTTTTAACGTTCATCTAGTTCATCATATCTTAAGGTGGAGTGTTACAAAGGCTGACTCGTAGAATGACCCTTTATACTCAAGGCTATGAGTTGGCCATGGGATATGAACCTCTTGATCAGGAGGCAAGCACCCTACCACTAAGTCAACTTGAGGCTTTTGGTTTTAGTCATCAGTACATGCCATCAACTACAAAGAAAGGGCGAGTTTGTGAAACTTGTATGTAAATGTCATTGTGGAAGTGGACTGGAGATTCTTTCGTAAATATTATCATGGGAGGCTGGCAAAGGTCCGATATTTGCCTGCTACTCTTGACGACAACATGAATAAAGACCCCACTGGTTGAGTGTCTTGCAGGTTTTTGTAGATATTCCAATTAAAAAGGGAGTTTATGCTGTTGTTAAAGCAAGAGAGAGTAGCATCTCGTCACTATGAACTATTTTAAAGCAGACAATTCTAGTGTAAGTTTCCTTTTTCAAAATGCAAATTTTCGTTTTGCCAGATCTTCATGTAAAGTAACAAAAATAGCAGCCGGACATACGGGAGTTTTACCGGAACGACGTGACGTCACATTGAGGTTGTGATATGGACGATGTTTCCACTCTAATTGGGGATAGTAAATGTACAAAACAGTGTAGACCGCAATCGAAATGGTGTTCTACTCAAAAGATAGGTTAGGCGGATGTAGCGAGCTGTTTCAACTAATCTAGCGCTATCCCAGACAGTACAAATGTCCCTAGGATATCCTCAATGTCCCGTTTATGTCCACGGCAATGTGGGATATCCACAACATGCATCCATTATATATGTCCACAATGAATATCCTCAATGTCCCGTTTATGTCCACAGCAATGTGGAATATCCACAGGATATCCTTATGACATCCACAGGAAATCCATGGGATATCGTTGCTTATCATAAAATTACTCCAGCTTTTAACAATAAATGTAATTTAAATCATCTGCATATTATGTGATATGGCCTATATAGACAGTCACACGCCAGTACAACCACATAAAAGGTTAATTGTTAATTTTCTCGCATAAGTTTACGGAGCCGACCTCCGTGGCCGAGTGGTTAGAGCACCTGACTCTTGACCCAGAGGTTGTGGGCTCGAATCCCACGTAAGGCATGGATGTGTGTGATGTCGAATGTGTGTACAAATGAAATAGAAATATAACCAAAAAACAAGAGCAAGGCTCAGAACGAGAAAACAGAAAAAAAATCGTAATGGTTAGAGTCTTCGCTCAGTAATCCAAGGCCTTCCTCCTGTTGCAGGTTCAAATATCCCAGGCACCAGACTTTAGTTTTCAAAATAAATTAAATCACACAGAAAGCTCCCTATCGATATCATGAATCAAAATGAAAAAGCGTAATTTTTTATTTTCCTCAAATTTAGCTTCAATATCCATATCATGTCGCATTCATGTCTCTACAGATATCCAAAGGATATCCTATGGATGGATATTTGGATATCCTGTGGCAGTCTTTTGGTAGATGGTGGATATCCTACGGATATCCCGAAAGCAGCTACGGATATTCATAAGATATCCTATGGATATCCTTGTGCTGTGTGGGATATAACCGGTACATAGATGCATCTGCAAAGACAAAGCACAGACGACGTGACTGTAGAGCAGGTCTGTCTCAGGAGTCATGTGATAGGGCAACAGGGCTAGTAGAGAGCTTATTTCCACATTAAAATGTTTGGCATGCTCTCAGAAAGTTGACAACTCTCGATTCATTTTAACAAAATTCACTTGTTACAAACCTTGAAACCACATGACAAAGTTTTTACGAACAAATTGTGTCATAAGATCCAAGAAACATGTGATTGCGAAGACAACCTTTTACTTCATTGGCCACCGAGATCGCCGCACCTCACGCCTCTAGATGTATTCGTATGAGTTTTGTTTTAAAGATTCTGTGTTTGTACCTCCCCTATCTATCACTTTGCAAGAGTTACTAGGATGTACGACACAAACTATCTCCTAGGTCAACAAAAATACGCTAGAGAAAGTGTAGCCTGAATTCAATTACCGCATTGGCGTGTGCAGTGTTACACATAGGATCCATGTTGAATGATTTTAATGTACTGTTAAAAACTTTGATACTTTCGCTTTGATAAAAGGCATTTTTTTCAAAGGAATTATGTGTTTATTTTTAAATAAATTGTCAAACGAAATGTAACCCCGATATATTCCGTTACTTTCACGACTTTACTCCATTGAGGTAAGCACTGGACTGAGGTGTGAAGACTGTGGTAACAGAATGGTCCCATTCTCAGAATCGGGCTTTTCAATTAACAGGGGGTCGTTATTAGATCTGATCACTGTGTGCTGTAGTCTATGCATAAAGTTATCGTGAAATGTAACCGTACTCAGACCACTGTCAAATGAACAACATGACAGCATTAATTTGTGGCAGAAGCACTGTCAAACTTAAATGTGTTAAAATAATAAAATTACTTTCTGGCGAACTTTTCGCCAATAACAAAATATGACACGTTCATTTCCCTATCTTCTGGCCAGTGTGGTTACTCTTGTACGCATACTGACAAGAAGAACAACTAATGGTAACTTCCCCGTGCACTCCAGACGTAGAACGTCGGTGACACCTGAAGAGGCTGGCTCCCATTAATGTGATACAGGATACTGCTTAGGCTTGTGCACGGCTTTTTGTCCCATGTTCTACCGTTCTGCGGGCTCGGCTAAGATCATCTGGACGAGCTACATGTGCCCTTTTCAAAGTAGATCCCCAACTCAGGAGTATTCCTCTACAGGTGCCGTCCTCTACCTCAGGTCTAGAAGATGTCTGCCAGAAACCGCCACTTTGGGGAACACAAACAAAGAATTAAGAAGAAGAAAGTTGACGACACCTGAAGAGGCTGGCTCTCTGAGGGGATACTGCTTATGCTAATGTGCGGCTTCTGTTCCATGTTCTACCGTTCTCCATGCTCAGCTAAGATACTCTGCATGGATGATCTGTAAATGCCATTTCCAAAGTAGACCCCACCTCAGGAGTACTCATCTACAGGAGCTGTGCTCTTCATCGGAAGCTGTCTGACAGAAACCGTTACTTCAATGAACACATGAAACGAAATGAAGAAGAATTCAAATTCTACATAAAGTTACATATTTCGTTCACTAATTATGTCAAATAAATGTGTACATAAATTTTGATAAATAAAAAAAACTTAAACTATGTATTTTAATTTATTAACTGCCAATTTTTTTTATAGAATGAGTCCGATATGAAAATAATTTTAATGGACAACGACAAGCTTTAAAATTATTATTAAAATTTACCAGCTTTGTTTTATTGTGTTTTATCCTTTATTATAATCACTATTAAGAATTATATTTCATTGTATTTATCAAATCCGATGTACATATTATAATTAAAGTTAAATGAATAAAAATATTCCTTAAATAGCATAATATTATGCAAAAAATATTGTTAATGAAGTGAATGGTTCCTTTAACATATTTAATGTGTTGCGCTTTACACTTCAAATTTTAAGGTCAGTCCTGATAAAGCTCACAACACACGAACACATTTTTCAGTTAGAATTACTCTAAGAAATAATAATAGCATCATTGGAACAGTATGATATTAAATGAAATGTTAGCCATAATTCAGACGGAAACAGCGTTAATTAGTGACACAACAAACAACAAGCCTTTTGTTTAATATATTTGAAGTTTTTTTTTCATCTAGAAGATCAAAATCTTTATTCTGTATCTCCGCTGCAGTGTAATTCGAGCTAAACCGGATTATAATTATAGGCGATATGACAGAACTGTATAAACGTGTAGAATATCACAACAATTATTAGAATAAGCACAGTCGCTATCTTCAAGTTTGGTTTTATATCTGTTTCACAGTCGTCTATTGCTATTAGAGGCACTGCATGATTCTGACATGAAAACTGATCTCGTGGAATTAAGTTTTGATATTCTATAATTAATTAACAATGCCGATTTCAATAGCAGAGACAACTTTTGCATTGCCAACTTGCTTATACCAACGTGTTTTAAATAGGCACATACCAGCAAGTACCGATAAACCACGTTAGAGGGAGAGGATGTTTTAAACAAATGTTTAGTTATTACCTTTTTGAAAAAATAAGTTACAATAAAAAGAAATGCTAGATATCAGTTGGTTGATGGACAATAAACGTACATATGTCACAGGGTTTTTTTCTGTCAGAATTAGTATTATCAAAAGCAACAGACGACTTTGTGGTCCTCTGGCCCCGTCTGATATACATTTGTGTTTTCCTTTAAACAGACATTAAAACAATATTCAAGATAGAGACTACTCTAATTTGATATCCGTTTTCTGGTCTCTAAACCACCCTAGACCTTGTCTAAACTGATTGCATGTTTAATAATAAGCTTAAAAGTGCAAAACGAAAACATTGTAACGGCCACAATAAAAATCTAGACAAAATGCTTATTCTAATTATTTTTGGTGAGATTCCTCTACATGGTTATTACAGTTCTATCGTACAATCAATAATGAGCATCAGCGTTAGCTCGAATTTCACTACTGTGGAGATACAGAATGAAGATTTTGATCTTGTGTGAAACAAAGGACCTTATAATGTCCTATATGGTTTTGGATATGGGAGTCATTTGCTTTTAAACTACTCGTAATAAAAAGTGCGCATTCAGATAGGCGGATCCAAGAGGAATTAGAAGAAAATATTTTGGAAGTACCCTGGGCAGGCCCGCCGAGAGGGGGGG
>QVQU01288778.1:0-11292 GCA_003456935.1 Machilis hrabei | reverse complement strand
GCCAAAAACACTCTTTAAGTTCATTTGGTGTAATAGGATACCAATCTTGTTTACTTGCCTGTTTACTTTTGAACTTACCAGCTGCTATGCATTGGTTTGCAAATGTGTTTGTTTGATCACAAATGTCACTGATTAGGTGATCCCCCAAAATATTCAAAGTACAGTAGCACGCCACTGTCACTGAACTGCACATTTACACCAGGAACATTTGTAAACTAAAACCGAGGTGGTGGTGGACACTTTCTTGTCGAATCAGTTTCGATCCATTGTCTGACATTGGCAATGTCAGATTCCGAATCCGACACCATATCACTGTCACTTTCACTGCCAGATTCACTTACCGAAAAACTTTCCTCACTATAATCCGAATCTTCATCCATTATTTTTTATAATTTGAGCTTTAATTCAATAAAAACTAACTGCAAAATTAACAAAATAACTTTGTAAACAAAGCCACTCAACCGCATGGAATAATGAACTTCGAAACCTCTCATTTCGTTGCTCTTATTTTTGTCAAGGAGGATACAAAACAGTGATTTGCTAGTGCCATCTGGCAGAGAAAACTGTAAACCTAACAGTCAGCCAAGGCCAAATGCGAACGTATCTCATACGGACTAAAAAATTAGGTAACTGTTAAGAACAGCTGTGAGCGTATCTCATACGTACTAATCACAGAGAGAACAAAATGGCGGAGCGTATGAGATACGGACTAAACACGGAAGAGGTTAAGAATCCTTCCAACATTCTGTAGTTCTTATATATGGCATCAACTCCACCAGGTTTCTGTACACTGTTTTGGGGATGGGCAACCAAGCTGCTTCAGTTGCAGCCCATAATTCAGGAACAGAACTGGGAGGTGTTTTCAGCTTTCTGTAGTATCTCACAAATGTTCAGTTGGNTTGAGATTGGGGGGCCATTTGAGATGTTTCATATTAGTACTGTGTTCGGTGAATGATTCGTGCAGCAGATAAAGCTGAATTCATGAGAGATTGTCAACCCAGAATACAGCATCGCCCTGTGGGTAAAAGTAACGTCCCAGCCAACAGTTCCATTTAGCAGATCACATTGAGACGGTAAACAATATAGTATGTACAGACACATGGTGGAGCGATGCCATTCCGAGTAAAGGCTGTGCTTTGAGCAAAATATGGGCCAACAAGGTATTGAGTAGGTGGTCAGAATTTAATTAACAGTCAGCGTATATTGAATTAATGTTTAAACAGTTTGAAGGTACTTTTTATTATTATTATATAAAAGACCATGCTATGCTAATTAAATTATATGTTAAGGTGTTTGACCACGTTAAAAAGTAAAGTTGCCTAAAGCGAAGTGTCCTGTGGTGTAAAAAATGCATGCCAGTTCTAATAATCACAGTAATTGTATACTATCTACCAAAAAGTAATTGGGCACCTACCTGAAATGTTTGTCCTGGGTCTGTGCTCTGTCAAAACCTGGTGGTGCTACCTCTTGCTGCTATTACAGCAGCCACCCTCTGTGGCATGCTCTCAACTAGGTTGTGAAGGCCGTCCTTTGGAATGTTCTGCCATCCCCTCTTGCAAAATCTCAAGACAGGAGGTTAAGGGAAGTTGGCCGCATCTCCTGAGACCTCACTTGCTGGTCCAACTTGTCCCAAATGTGTTCGAAGGGATTGAGGTAGGGCTCTGGGCAGGCCAATCCAAGCGTTAAACATTGTTGCCTTCATACCACCACAAGTTAGCAGCAGCAACATGGCATGTGACATTGTCATCCTGTGTGTAATGGTCCATCCCGAAAAACGCCACAATGTTGGGAGCACCTCATTATCTAGAATTGAACAGTACGACTGTGAGTCCATGCTGCCACAAACAACCACCAGTGCTTCCACACCGTAGTATGTAAAACACCATAACGCCGCCATCACCAAATTTCCTTGTGGGCACTATGCACTCCTGTAGGAGGTGTTCCACGGGTAGCTGCCACACCCATACTCTTCATGATGTGGGCTTATGTGCAGCTGCTCTGCCTGAATATCCGAGGTGGTGGGCCTTTGTTCGCATTGTTCCAATGGAAACGGATTACCCTGTTGCTGCCTGAAACTCCTGTCTGATGGTGGTCATGCGCTGTGACCGGTTTTTGACAATATCACGTTTCAGGGTTCGGCGATCTCTGTCGGTCAGAATTTTTGGTCGCCCGGCACGTCTGCCATTCCTATAATATTCCTCCACCATCCACTTACGAAGGATGAATGCCACAGTTGATTTGGGTCTGTTTAACTTAGCAGCTATTGCCCTGCTGGACAACCTGCTGAGGTGGCATCCCACGATTGCACCCTTATTGAAGTCGGATTGCTCTGCACCACGTGCCATTACCTTCAAAACTAGTTCTCTTGCTCACTGAAACACATCAGACACGGTTCAGGTCATATGACGGATGCAGGAGTCCAATAACCTACCATCACGGGGTGTCCAATTACTTTTTGGTAGATAGTGTACATCAGGTGTTTGTATTAGAAGTTCACCTTCACAACAAATTCAGTTTTACATGTAATACACTCTCAGTTCTATGATATGACATTATTTCATTGATTCTCGTATCTGCGCAGCAGATTTGTGTCTAGGATATTAAATTTAGACTTGTCATAAAAATTACTGTAAAATTGGAGAATCACGTGTTGTTGACACTTCATGAAAAGGCATTTCCTATAAGAACTTTGCTTCATATACAACCTATGTCAAACTGCATATTTTCAACTCGGCATTTATTTACTTTACTTAAATTTATTTTCAGTGATTTATGTTCTAGCTCATTTGGTATTATTTCTGTGGGTCAGCATTACTTGGATAGCAGGAAAAGTTAAAACTGTTTTAATTTAAGTACACTCNCTGGGACTAGCTATACCTAAGTTAATATGCTATTCAGGAAAGTTAGATAATGCTCCTTGACTGTGCTGATATTTAGTAACAGGATTAGTATTAGTGTAATTAATATCGTATTGTGCCCTGAACTGACAAGATAGATAAGCTGAATGATACCCCAGAACCTCAATAATTTTATATACAGAATGTATCTCCTGATGTTACTGTGTTGAATAAAGAAAATATTAAGCATTGAATACGAAAAATGTTTAAGATTAACTTTTGTAGTATCACGAGGGACACATAATGCACCAAACATGTCTTTTGCCTTAGGCCCATCGCTCACTATCTGACAAAATTTTGTCCGATTCCGATGTCAGAAGTAATGTTTATGTAATGCACTATGCTATGGGTCAACACACTACTTAAGATCCGATAGTTTGTCAAGTCTGTGATCGGATCGGACAAAATTTTACGGTTTGTGCAGTCCAATGCCCTAATCGGATCGGAGGTCGGAGAGCTATTTTGAGACACCAGTGGTAATGAGGATCCACATACTTTCTGGAATTCCCCATCCATTTATCGGAAAATTCACATGCTAGTTTGCCTTGTTTAGTCTCATAATAATTTATTATTAAAAATTATTATAAGTTGGAACAAGTGGTCTCCAGTGAATGTCTTGCTTCTGGATGGTCACAGTGATTTTTGTCGACAGGATCTCATAAGTGGCAGTACTTGTGTGAAAGTAATTTAACAATTTGTCATGATGTTCACATAACTTTTAAGAACGAATGTAAGATGCACCTTCCATGTACTGAAGTTTTAATGTCGGGTGAACCCAATATTGTTGCAGTTTTAACACAATACGTTTTTCACGGTCTCTTTGCGTGAGATGCAGTAAGTACAGCTGTCTGTTGTAGCACCAAACAGCAACTAGAAAACCGAGAAGTGACAGCATAGCATAGTACCTTTCCCCACCCGTGAAATTCGGTAGTGTGAAATATCGGACTAGAGAGCTGCTGAACCAGAAAGTGTGCTGCTCCTCTGTTTCCGATTTTGGTTAGTTGGATAGGATTACAATTATAGATCGGACAGTGAGCGACGGGCATTATGCTCGTGTACCGAGATATCGATTACATTTAATTTTACAAAGAGCAGTTTTTGTATTTGCATGTACAAAAGTTAAAGATTTTATCACAACCTTTGTGTGGAGGTATAACAAATTAAGTTTCTATCAGTCATTCAGTAATAATCTCAACTCAGAATTCAAGGGTTAACCTTCACATTTCATAAATGTACACCAGTACGTTGTAGATACAAATAGAATATAAGGTTTTAAGGGTTTGAATTTCATGTTAGTTATTAAATTTATATACAAGTAGTAGGTGTCACTATACTATTCCTGACTGATGTCTCAAGAAATGGGAAAATTGGGAAAATACGTTTGATGCATTACGTGTCTCTTGATATATTGCAACTCTTTTTTGAACTATTTTTTTTTTTATCGGTGCTTAATAATTTATATATTCATTTTCAATTGAGTTGGTAATTTAGTACAGCTTACCCTGTATATTGTGCAAACAAAAACGATAGCTTACAATGGCAGAGCCCTCGTAACCTTTCACATAGGGTGTTTGTTAAATCTCCGTAAAGCAGTCAGTGGTGGTACATACTATATGTACTATATCAAGTTTTATTCAACTGATATAATAGGCCTACATATAGTCCCTATAGCTTATATTGAAAATAAAAGTAATTTACCTATGTAACAAAATAGGTGTAAATGTTCTTGAGTAATATGTTTTTACCAAAGTATATTTAACAGTCATCCCATTTGTACATTATATAAAAGTAAAACAAATCCATTTCCAAGTGTGTGGACGTGTCATTCCGTGTACTATATGTTTGGTTCTATAATGTGACCAGAACAGTGCATATTAAGTTTTCAAATGTATTAGTCTTATTGTAATAATGAATATTTCTATGAAATTTGTAGTGACTGTTTTGGTTTGTTGGGATGTGAGTGGTGCCAAGTTGATACTGATGGGAAGACGCCTTTGAACAAGACTTTCTGCACGCAACAAATGCGATGTTTTGGAGGGATTCTTGGTACACTAACTCCATATGGGGATGGGATTTTGGGTGAGTATTTTTTTATTGTTCACTAGAGTATATATATATACACTGTCTTATAATAATATGGCCATATACCTAATAATAGGAATAACCACCCTTGGCCTGGATGACAGCAGCAAGACATCGTGGCATTGATGCAATGAGGCACTGGAAGTTAGCCGGAGGCAAACTTGCCCATTCGGACTGCAGCAGAGCATGGTGGTTCCGTAGATTAATTGGTTGTGGGTCCGCACGCCGAACCTGTCGATCCAAATGGTCTCATAAATTTTCTATTGGATCTAGATCGGGCAATTTCGGCGGCCTAGGGAGAACGGAGACATCGCCATCGTGTTCCTCGAACCAGTCACGCACCACTTAGCGACATGGCAGGATGCATTGTCCTATTGGTAGACACCAGAACACCATGTGCAACATGAACGGATGCACGTGGTCTGCGACGATTGCCAGGTAGCCATTGGCGTTCAGGGTCCCATCCAGTAGTACCAGCGGTCCCTCAGACATGCACATTGCCACTGCTGGCCTGTACTTGACTGACAAGCATGTCCAGGTGTTGTTTCTTGTGTGTCTGATGCCGTACCCTCCACAGCTTGTCACATCTGTGGAGCAGAAATCTGGATTCGTCGAAGAAGGCAACCTTTTTCCACTTTCCAATGATGGTAGTTCTGTGGGAACTGCAGGCATCATATGCCTTAACAAGGTCACCTTCACACAGCGTCGACTCCGAAGACCCATTCATAACAGGGTTCGCTCCAGTGTTATCGGAGACACGTGCCTGGGTGCCCTAGCGTTCATTTCAGTGGTCAATTGCTGCATTGTTGCACGTCTTCTGAATGCACAGTTGTGTTTGGAAGACTGTACAAAATGTAAGTTCAATAACCAAATAAATAATGTTGAGCTCCACATTTCTTTCACTTTTCAGCATGATGTTTATTCATCCCATTACACTAGTAGAAATAAGTATGACGAATTCTCTCAATAAACATGTAGAATAATATAAGATTGAGAATGACACTAATAGAAAGTAAAGTCTTAACATGCTTTTTCATTGGTTGCCATCCCACAAAAAGACTCGCTGTCTGAGAATGAGTGGCAAGTTTTCCAGTGTTGTCTTGTTCCCAGCTGCCATTTCCAGATGTACGGAAAGGCAACTTTGAATTAGGAAGGTAACAGTTCTCCATTGCTTTTGACATGCTTGTTCTTTGTTTGGTAAGTGAAGGTGTGCCCTTGGGACGAGACTAGTGGAATTCTCATGAATTGTGTTATTTTAAGTTGACAAAAATAAATGGAGTTGTTTAAAAAATTACGCAAAGTCTGAGGATTAAATAAATAAAGAGCAGCATTTCAAATTTTAAACTTGATATGCATTTTCAAGTTCTTCTATAATTTATCTAACTATTTATTACAATAAAGTTTAAAAGGCCTATATCGTGACGCCAATATTTTCAATAGGTACCGTACAGGAGTGAGTCAGTTACAATTTATTATTTTTACTGTCAGTGAGTCTTCTAGCCGATTACCTTCACATTAAACACCATGGGGTTTTGCTTATAAGAGTGGAATGTTGGTATTCATCCTAAAATGGCTGATTGTAGATTTGCTAGATTATAGATATAGTGCTGTATCACAACGCCGTGTGGAAAGTGCATTTTTAATGAATGCCAAAGAAAATGTGGAGAGTCTTAAAAATTGTTAAATTATAAGAATCCAAGCTCCTGCAAAAAAATAAGTGCCTAGTGTTTACGTTTTCCTGTAACCCTAGCCCTATTTATACTGTATATACATATTTGGTAATTATACAAATAAAAATGCATATAATAACCATCTGATTTAAACATTGTGTTGGTGTATCAATTGAAAAGTGATGTTACAACTGTGGTACCTAATTGGATTACATTAACATAGGCAAATTAGTAATTGTACACATGATTTAAATATTATTGTGTTGGTGTATTGATTGAAAAGTGATATTACAACTACTACTTTGTCATATTGAAGAACAGTAACAAGTAACATGAATACTAATGAGCTTCAGTATATTATACCAAAATATTTTATTGTCACTATTGTACGTTGTACTTAGAAAATTAAGCAAGTTGCTCTTTAATTGTCAAACTGAATTGTTATCAAACTCAGTATTTTTTTACAAATACAGATTGAAGATTAATGAATGATATCCTGGAAAATATTGCTTTTTGTCCTGGAAAATTACAGTTTTGTGTCCTGGAAAGCCTTGGAAAATAAACTTGTCTTACGCGTACGGTCCCTGTTTATTTAACTTGCCTTGGACTTTCGTACGTTCGTTGGCCCATTCGCACATTTGTGGCAATATAACCCATTTCTCATTACTTGACTGTTAATTGGTATCGTGGCCGAGCGGTTTAACTCTTTTTTTTCGACCGGCAAAAATAATATCAATTTTGGCAAAGTGTGGAAAAATGTGGGAAAACACGTTTGGAGAAAATTTGGACTCGTATAAAAGCTTTGTTTTGGCTTCTAAAGGCAAGTCTGTACATGAAATTTACAGCACTAATTGTAGGCCTATAGCTTAAATTTTTGTTAGGGCTATTCATTTTACTACAATTTTAAAGAAAATTAAATAAGACAGATACAAACAATAACCATTCTTAGTTGTCCAAAATCTTGTCTCACTTGCAAATAGTTTTATAGTCAAAGATCGTATCTTTCAAAAAACAGAATGACACTGATTGTTGGTTTGTCAGGACATGATGGACAAACCAAAATAGTTTGCTTTCTCTTACAGTTTCCTTTTCCTTTTAGTGAACACTGGCGTGGCATCTCAGAACAAACAACACAGTTCGGCGTATGCTGCTTGTTTTCATATTGAGCAAGAAAATTTCATTCAGTTAGTCGCACTTTTTCCTATAAATGCATGCGTTTTTGTTTTTTGTGTCCAGATTCATAGTTCTCAAGCAACCCACAAATCACTTGTTCTCTATACTCAATGGCAGATAAATGTTTGTCACGAGACATGTTCTACACATTTCTGCTATTCACTGAAGCAACTTCAATTAAAAAATGCCAAAGTACCTGACACCATTTTTTGTTTTTGTGATTGTACTTGCATTTTATGGCAAGTTGGTTGACTCTGCCTACCCTATTCATGTTTTAATTGTAATATTTGGCAAATGTAGGCTTTGTGAGTTCTATGTGATCATCTATTGCTTTTATTTACGTAACCCGAACATCTTCCGTGCTTGTGTCATGAACAGTGGACAGCATATTCACATGACCTGTGGCCTGCCATGCACACCCAAGAATTGTGTTTGAATTATCCAACAAAAATACTGGGTTTTCACCCTTTTTCAGTTGTCCTGACAGTTCCTTCATTTCTGGTGGACAACCTTTTCTGTTTGCTTTTACTGTTCCACATGTACCTACATATTTAGTTCTCAGATACAAAAACAGATATGGTGATGTAAAGAAATTATCTCAGTAGAAATTGTGCTCACTATTTTTAAAACCAGACTAATTTTTTAACAATTCTTTCCCCCAAACCATGAACATAATCACTATTTTTGCCAACATATATATCAAACATGCACAAAAACCCAGTCTTACTGTCACACAATGACCACAACTTCATTCCCCACTTTTACGATGGTTTCTTAGGCATACCAGGTGTCCCAAAAGTTTGGAATCGGCCAGATATCTAAAAAAAAATACGCATTTTCGTTGAAAACATCAGGACCCAAAAACTGATTTGGGCCTTGCTCTAGTTTTTTGTGATAAAACTTAATTACTTCAACTGCAGTTTTATTTTTGGCTGCAATCACACCGTTCAGTTAGATAAATTGGGATATGTGGCACAAAAATCCTTTTGGCCCTCATGGGCCATACGTCCGTTTTTCGCGATAAAAATAATTTATTCCAACTAAGAAGTTGTTTTTAGGATGCATTTAAACTCCAGAATAAAGTAAATTGAATTTTAGGATCGAGAACATGATTTGGGCCTTGTGGGCCTTTGCTAATTTTTCGTGATAAACATTTTTATTTCAACTGCGGTTTTATTTTTGGGAAGCAATCACACCGCTTGGTTAGAGAAACTGGGATTTGGGACCCAAAAATAACACTGCAGTTGAAAGAATCAAGATTTATCATGAACAACTAGAGTAAGACCCATAAGGCTAAAATCATTTTCTGGATCCTAAATTTCAATTTGCATTATTCTGGAATTTAAGTGCATCCTAAAAACAAGTTCTTAGTTGAAATAAATGGTTTTCATCGCAAAATACGGACGTATGGCTCACGAAGGCCCAAATGAGTTTTTGGCCCCCAAAGCCCAATTTCTCTAATTCAACGGTGTGATTTCGTCTCATAAATATCACTGCAGTTGATGTAATCAACTTTTATCACGAAAAACTAGAGTAAGGCCCAAATCATTTTCTGGGTCCTAAATTTCAATTTGCTTTATTCTGGAGTTTAAATGCATCCTAAAAACGACTTCTTAGTTGGAATAAATTATTTGGCGCAAAAAACGGGACGTATGGCCCATGAGGCCCAAAATAATATTTGGGCCCCATATCCCAATTTATCTAACTGAACGGTGTGATTGCAGCCAAAAATAAAACTGCAGTTGAAGTAATCAAGTTTTGTCACAAAAACTAGAGTAAGGCCCATAAGGCCCAAATCAGTTTCATGGTCCTGAATTTTATCTGTTTTATTCTGGAGATTAAATGCATCCTAAAAAATCATCTCGTAGGTTAAAATAACTCCGTTTTCATTGAGAAAAGCCTAATTATGGTCCGCAAGGCCCAAAAAATTGTGGGCTCAAGCGTATCTAGACCTAAAATTTCCTGCTGAATCCGAATTCCCAATAAAAATTAGGGGTTCCCATTTGAAAAAATTGAGTTTGGGTCAGGTAAGAACCAAAATTGGCCTCGAAACCAAAATCTGATCAGCCCATTTGATAGATTTTTTCAACCCTGAAAATTTTCCTTTTAATGTTATCAATGAAAATGCGTCGTTTTTTTAGATATCTGGCCGTTTCCAGACTTTTGGGACACCCGGTATATTGCTTGAAGTTCAATCAACCTGGAACAGACAGCAGCACATGCCTGACAAGACCCATGAAAAGAGTTTGCTAATGGCGAACTCAGGAGTCCAGAATATCTTGTGTTCGCATTTTTGCGAACTTGACCGTCAAAAAATACTGTGTTTGCAAAATTGCGAATCAGTCCACAAAAGAGTTAAGGCACCAGTCTCTTTGGCGGCATGGGTTTGAATCCCACTGCTGCCATATTTTGTTTATTATTACACTTAAAGAAAAGAAACATTTACGCAACTTGTAGTGTAAGGAATATGTGATATTTTGTATATAATGACAACATCAGCAGTACATAGGTGAATATTTTTTTACAAGAGTGTGATGTGGAAAAGCATAATTCATAATTGCGTAGATGAATACAGGAGCAGTTTTACAAAAGTATAGTGTTTTAAATTATGCATTTTTGTTCAGATCATAATTACATACATTTTTCTTTTCAGATCCTTTACCGTCAGAGGATTCTGCTTTTCGATCAACACCTGTAGGACCTGTGGCAGGTGGAATCTTGACATTTTTCCTGATTTTAGCTATAGCAATTTATTGCTACAGACAACATGTTCACCGAAGTAGTCATGTTTACATCAGATCAGTACCTGACACAGCAGTGCGAATGTCACAGCTAGACAATGAACTGGACGAAGGTGATAGCCATGATGAAACACCTGGAGGTATGTATTGAAATCACAAATATAATGAAATGAATGGTTCTGTTTAAGTAGTACGATTGTTCAAAATACTAAATCACAGTATTACAATAAATACAAAATTTACTTTATGTTCTTGGTTATTTGATTCTTGTGCTGTTTAGGAGGGTAGTGTGTGTCTGTCTGTTGTAATATTTTAGAACATCAACCGATCATTATCAATTAGTGTCAGATTTATCCGAGAGTGAATTTTCTTAACTTAAAAGTAGTGTACACTATGTATACAGTAAGTGAACTGTAAATGATAACATATGAAATAAATACACCATAAGGAAATAATTTTTAACCCATATGTGAAAATAATAGTTGTACCTGTTCTCAAGCCAGGAAAAGATAGGACAGATGTTCTCGGTTACCATCCCATAGCATTCGGTAGCTGTTTTGGAGGTTGGAGGTTTCTCTGGGTCCTAGAACCTGGATACCTCTTATCTGATATACAGTGTGAATTCTGTCACTGTCATTCATCGATCATTTTGTATTTCTTGAAGGTTCCATTTGTAATGCTTTTATATAGGGGTGTGCGAGCTCAGGATTTTGAAGTCGAGCTCGAGCC
>KZ892529.1:1372-11935 GCA_003456935.1 Machilis hrabei | reverse complement strand
TTTTGGAAAATAACTTTTCCACTCCATTTCAATCAAGGAACATACCATATCATTTTGTAAGGGGAATTTCCGAACACCCTGTATATAAAATGAAAGGTATTTTCAAAAGAAAAACAATGGTTTAATGTTATTTCAATTTCTCTCTCTTTCTAATTCAACATGGAGTCCAAAAACTCAATGAAGAGTTTCCTTCACGGTTTATGCAGGCTTATGACTAATTACAGCATAATAACGATACATCCTGCGTACAGGCATGTTGAAAGGCACCCGTGGACCACAACTACAAAAATAAATACCTCAAATAAATAAATAGAAACAGCTTGGGTTCTACCAACAATTGAAAATTAATTCAAACTATTTTTTGACAATAATTATTTACAATAGGAGTTCAAAAGCCGCTTAATAATAATACATAATTCAAGGTAAAAAATAGAAATGTTGAAATGTTATTCGTTTATTTGCAAGTTGCATTTTCATATGTTTTGCTATTAATTAGCTAATTTGTACTTACGAAAACAATAACAAACAGTATAGAAAGCAATGCTTGCAGTAATATTGGTACACCTTACCATACCATTAAATTGTGTTAACTTTTGCAGAGTACTGTCGTTCCAGTTGTTCTGTGATAATATTTATTGAGAGGCTGTCACCAACCATTTGTGTAGTAGTTCACGTTACGACGTTGTTGCTTACACGTGTGTGTTTCCGATAGAGAAGTGTACAGTTGTTTTCATATTTAAAAATGCTTTCAATAGAGTCGAAATATATTTTTTTTGTACGGTGAAATGAATCAGGGCTCAAGAGCAACATGAAGGCAGAAATGTGTCTTTTGTTGTGTTGGCAAATCGGTTGACAAATTGTAAATAACAGGCATCGTGGTAGATACGTGAAGGTCAAGTAGGTCCCAAACAGGCCATGATAATGAAGAAGTAGAGGTCACAGTTCATGCGTCCAATCATATTAATCCACAGTAGTCAATAAGGGAAATGTGTCGATTGTTGGGCGTTGTCAAATCATCAGTCCATAGGATTTTGAAACACCATAAATTCCATCCTTATAAGATGCACATTCACAAACAACTTGGGGAAGATGATTTTGCTAGGAGGACTGACTTCTGTGAAGAAATGACCCACTTGATCATGGAAGATTCTCGATTCGTTTCCAGGAAAATGGATTGGGTATAGGGGGCAGATCTTATGGGTTGTAAGATCGCCCGACCTAACACCGCTAGACTTCTTCCTTTGGGGCCATCTTAAGTCTGTAGTTTACCGAACCCAACCGAACAGCATAGACGAGATACGAAGAAGAAAAACTGATGGATGTCGCAACATCTCAAACGATACACTTGCAAGAGTAAGAGAGACATTCCAACATCGTCTTTACCATTGCTTTGCCGTCCTTGGAGCTCATTTTGAACAGCTATTGTAATTTATTGTAGGAAAATCATCTGTTAAAAATTTCATTGGTAAGAGCTGTTTGTTATTACATATTTGGTTGAGCCCAAGCTATTTCTATTTGTTTATTTGAGGCAGTGGCGGCTCATGGATTTCTCAACTGGAGGGGCTGCATGTTTATCCTACGATAGGCAGATATGCAGGTTTTTATTTAGAAAATTATGAGAAACCATTATTATGACATATTTATATAAACAAATACTGCTTCCTTAGTTATTTCAGTTTCGCACTTTTTTATTAACAGAAGTTTATAATATCTTAAATGCTGAATAAAATCTACTTTTAAAATTGTTTATCTGCAGCATTTAATAAACTTTTTTCGAGCATTTAATAAACTGGGTATTTATGCACATGCTTCTACACTGCACACCTGAAATACCTAGTATCGTATAATCTACTGTTTGACTTTGCGAGCCTTATCATCTGAAACTAATAACAGTTGGTAAATCGTTTTCTAGGTGTGTAAATTTATCAGTGTCATGTTGTGCCGACTTGCCGCTGAAGTACAAGGTATACAAAGAAACAAAAGGTGTTACAATGGTTACGGTAAATTACAGAAGTGTATGTTAGAAGAAACGGGTGCAGATTTTATTCTAGGAACCAAGTCGTGGTTAACAGAGGAAATTTTATCTTCTTAAACATTTCCACCAGGCTATCATATTTTTAGACGAGATAGAAATGGGAGTAAGGACGGAGGTGTATATATAGCCATTAGGGATGTATTTACTGTTACTAGGGCAGCTAATTATGAAACGGATTGCGAAATTAGTTGGTGTTCTGTAATGTTAAATAACGGGGGAAAGGTGTGCATATCTTCTTTTTATCGACCTCCTCAGTCAGAAGCGTATGTAATTGATGAATTTAAGCGTTCAGTAGAACAAGTATTTAACCAGAACAGTAACAAATTAGTGTTTATTGGGGGGAGATGACTTTAACTTTCGAGATATAGATTGGGACCGGTCTATTGTAAAGTCAATGAGTACTGCGACGGAACAAGCTAATTGCTTATTAGACATACTCCAAATTTTTGCATTGGAGCAGCTAGTGATATTACCAACAGGCGGGAATAGTATTCTGGACTTGCTGTTTACTAATGTTCCATCTTGTGTTCAAATCATCTGGGTTGATGATGGTATTAGTGATCACTTTAAGGTACTCGCCACCTTAGATTTAGAGCCTAGTGTTACTAAAGAGATTAGTCGTAAGGTTTATAATTTTGGTAAAGCGAATATAATGGGCTTTAATGATTTCCTAAGAAATAATTTCAATGACTTTCTTATGTACTGCAATAATTACAATGATGTTGACAGTTTGTGGAGATTGTTTTCAAAAGTTCTTTGGGGCGGCATTAACAACTTTATACCATCAAGAACGTTAGGTGCTTCAAAAGAACCCCCTTGGTAACACGCGAAATAAGGAGGGCATTACGAAATTTTGGCAATACGTAAGTCAACAAAGAAAGAGGGACAGGTCAATTCCTAAGCTTAGGAATGAAAATGGGGATATTGTAACAGAATCGAGTAAAGTGGCAGATCTTCTGAACAAACAGTATAGTTAGGTATTCACAAATGAAAATTTGACTAACATGCCAAATTTTCAGGTATGAAATGTTCACGTGATGTCACCCATCGTCATTTGTAGGGAAGGTGTTATTAAGCTGTTAAAGTCGGTTCAACCAAACAAGGCTCCAGGTCCAGACGGTAGCCCAGTGCATAAGGCGCTAGACTCCGAAAAGCTAGATCACTGGATCGATTCCCGGAAATTTGTATTTCTTTTTCAAAGTATTTTAATAGGCCTACTTCATACGTAATACTACATAGAAATGCCAACAAACGTAAAAGTAAATTAGAAAAACAAAAACGGTACGTTTATTGAAACTAGAATAAGGTTTGAATTTAAATGGTAACTCAAAGCCGTAAAGGAGTACGGACGAGAATACATTATACTATGACACAAAACATTTTATCGAGAAATTTGTATAGTTCAGGGATACATCATACCCTGACACAAAATATTCTTGTCCGTGCTTCTTTTTGGCTTTGACTTACCATTTAAATTCAAAGCTTATTCTAGTTTCAATAAACGTACCGTTTTTGTTTTTCTAATCCATGTCACTTTCATATACATTGGACTGTCACTTTCAAAACAACAATATACACGTCTCGAACGTAGCCGTTCACACAAAACACACTTCACAGAGCGGTGCACCACGTCGCTTCCATACCTCACGTACAAGCTTTCATACCTTTCATTTCACCTTGTCAAATCCATGCACAATTATTCAATAAAGAAAGAAAAAAGGATTGATAGCAAAAAATTATTATAGAAGATAACGGTATCACCGTCTACCGGAGATAGTGGTTTTTGTGGTCCATTCAGAGCAGGGGTTTTCAACTTATTGGGGGAAAACTACTCAAAATACATCACATGACACCAAAATCAAGTGTATACACGCATAGAACGCCCAGGCCCCTCAATAGTATAAACGGGATGGTTTCCCCCAATAAGTTAAGAACTCCTTAACTGACTAGAATGAATTAAGTAAAAGTAACATCCCCACATCCAAATACATCGAATGACACCAAAACCAAATTTCTACGATGCATAGAGCTACCTGGCCCTCAATAGTAATAAGGGGGTGGTTTTCCCTCAAAAAATTGAAAATCCCTTATGTGATTGGAACGATTTTAACAAAAGTGAAACCCCGCATCCAAATACATTGAATGACACCCAAAACAAGTTTCTACGACTCATAGAACGCCCTGGTCCCTCAATAGTATAAAAGGGGTAATTTTCTCCAAATAAATTAAGAAACCCTTATCCCTCATGTGATTGGAATGATTTTAACAAAAGTACGTTTATTACATTTAAATACATTATTTGAATACATTAATCATCGCAATGGGTGGTCTTATCAGTAGGGCCTACGTGAGCTAGAATGATATTTATCATAAAAACAGTGAGAATAAAGAGTACTGCGCTGCGGCATGTAGCGCATCTAACAAAGCCTGCTTTAGTACATGCACATGGGTTTTTAAGGGCTACAACGCCCAGGAGGGTCTGTAGAACTTGAAAATTTGAGCCAGTTTGTATTGTGGACATTGAAATCACCAAGAATAGTGATTTTTCTTCGTGAAAAAAAAAAAACTCTACAGCCACTCGGAGCCCGAAGAAACTAACAAATGCTAATTGGTTGGCAGGAAGAACTGCAGGTAATGTTTTAGTGTAAGACTTAATTATTATCCCCATGATGTTTGACCGTTATATTGTATCAGTACTTGAGAGATTTAAGGATATCTACCCATTCATATTACATAACAAGATAATTCACCAAAGGAATAATCCTTATGCTTTTAAAGCGTCCTTGAATGGCTTTGAGCATTATACTTTTGCCTCTGTAAAGGGCATCACGTTTGGACTGTTATCACAAAGTTATTGACTAGCTTAGAAATCATTTTTGTAATAACAGATGATCAAAGGTACCGTCAGCTCCTTGTATGATCTCAGAGAAAGGCAAAGTTAATGCCTTTACTTTATGTTGTGACATACGTAGGTAGGACTTCTCCTTCCTCCCAAGACCAAACGTGATGAAAATGTAATTGTACAATCTTCTCATAATTAAAAAAACTAACAACAGCTTTTAAAAAGACGCGTTTCTTAAAAACGAACTAAATATAAAAACAATATAATATTTTCGAATGTATCCAACCTTCTCCCCCTTTATCCAAATATAGAATACTGTTTAACCATACAGTTCCCATCAGATTTCCTATTTTTTCACCTGAACCCATCAGTCAAGAAGCAAGAACGTTCCTCGAATTAGCAGAAAAGGTTTGTCTGATATTTTAAAACCGTTGATTCAGCAGAAGAAGAAATTAGTAACTTTTAAAACACCACGAAATATATGTACTGCGCTGCTTGAAAGGTATGCCTGAAGTGCATGTTTAACCATATTCTGTATATTGGAAAAGAGGCAGTAGGTAGACTGGACAAACCCAGAAATGTTTTAGTTAATTTTACTAAAAGTTATTTCTCAAGTTTTTCTTGGTTATATTTTATTAAGTTTCTTTGTTGAATAATAAATTCTATAATTCAAGAAATAGTAACCAGCCAGTTAATAGAAGTGACGATAACTTCTGTAAAAATAGTTAAGAAAACTTGAGGTTACTTGAAATTATGTATCTCAACTAAATTGTCACATAGCCCTTTCTTCACAATCAAACTCTTTATAATCGGGTTTAACATAGAGACAGTGCCATTTCTTACGCAACGTGAATGATCCATTGCTGGTGATATTCACTACATTTAGTTTATAGAAAAAGTTAAATCATTAAAATAACGGAAGTCTTTGCTATAAACCGCTGATATGCTTACATCAAATCCCGTCTGGGGTATAATATATCAAACCCCGGAATTAAATTTCACGATACAAAAAAATATCGCCGCAAAAATGTCAAATATTGTTAACTCGGGCCATAAATAATTTTCTTATTGATCACCTCTCGCTTTTAGGTGTTCGCTTCGCGAAAATAATTTGAAATCACCCAAGGTTCACACATACATAAATCGTAATAACCATTATTTTTACGCCGGAACAAAGACATTTTTTTTGGCAGTGAATGATATAGTTTTAAAACACACGTTAGGCAACTTACAAATTAGGTCGTTAAATTTCTCTAAACGCCAATATTATAACATCTGGTTTCAATACATAATTTCACAAATACATATTGTAATACCAAAAAAAAAGTGAATCGCGAGATCGTCTTCTTATTTACAATCTTTTTTAGAGGATTACATAATATTTGCAAAATTCTATTAAATAATACGTTGCGGCAACCTCTGTACCAAATTACCATGTATTGCCTACCCACAAAACTATAATCAGATGTGCGAATCGTAATATCAGAGAAGGAGTATATTATAATGCAAATATATGGAGAGAATCACTCCTTTATTTCATCTATGTACAGTGTGGGACTTTGATGGCTTCCGTGCTGGAAAGTTAGTGAGCTTATCTTTAAAACTACGAACACCATACACGAGCAAAAACAGGCAGTCGTATATAGTATAGTGGTTAAAGCACTGGGTTTGAGTTATCGGGTTGCCGGGTTCAAATCCCCGAGTGGACGGGTAGGTTTTTATTTTTCAAGAGAGGTTGCCATGCCTGACTCTCGAGTTCAATGATGATGATTTTGGTGTTTTACGTCCCGTCGACACACAATGGGTCATTAGGGACGATGAAACAATGTTTATTGTGATTAATGAAGGTGAACTTAATTCTATATGAAGGTGATGATGAACACTTTTTATTGAAACAGTGAGTCACACCCAGCCCTGGCCAGGAATCGAACCTGGGACCTCCAGCGTGCAAGGCCAAGTGGCTAACCACTAGGCTACAGGGGCCGGCTCGAGTTCAATGTTTGATAAATTATAATATTCGGAAATTATATTATTTCGCAAATGCTTTTGTATTCTTATAAGTAGTGAATTTTTGCACATAATGAAATGATGTATAAGGGGGCAAGTAAAATTAAAGTCAATAAAAGATACTAGCCACCAAAACATATCTTCACAAAATAATAGGATTTATATGACTGAAATAGTTGACATTATACCGTTTATAATAGTGTTTATCAATTCGTGTTTTATTATCCATTATCCTCCGATACACAGCTGCTCTGTTTAATATTTAGTAGGGGTTTCCTGAGATAAAGTATATTATTACACCTACTGGCGAACTACATTAATACCAATAATAAGAGTAGTTTTACTCGTTTAGCCATTTATGCGTATAATGTCATATCTATTTCCAGGGCACACCACGAGGAGACGACTCTTTTCATGAATTGGAACCATGGTTGAAATAAATAATTACCACCATAATTAGACGTCAATATTTGGACAGCATATTAAAGTTATGAAAATATAATTATTTGACTCAACGGCTGTGTGGCCACGTGGTTAGGATTTCTGCCAATATTAACAGTTCATTGCAGTCCAGGTTCAAACCCACATCTCAACAATCGATTTCTTTTTTTCCATTTGGCAAGTTAATTGTGAGGAAAACATATTTTGACCCAAGAATTGGTTCCAAACATTTTGTTTTATTTTTGTAATGTGCTAATAGTCTGCTAAATGCTTATAGCAGCCCTTTATAAAATGTACTGTTGTAACCTATACAAATATGGCATAAATAGAAATATAATCGTCACGAGTAACCAACTATATTTTTTTCGTACACATTATTGTTATATATATTTATGTTACAAAAAGGAATAAGTGCTTTTTGTTTGTTTTTAATTGTAGATATTCTTTATTTACACGTCCTTGTTACAGATACTGTGATTCTTTACGTTTTTTTCCTAAGGAAATTATGAATCTTTATTAAACATTATATACAATAAAAGCCCACACCACACACTAGCTGTTGCTCTTTTGATGCGAATTGTTCAAAATAAAACGGACTTACAATCTTTTAGCAAAATAATAGAGCAGCAATTATAATACTGCTACTTATTCCATTCAACGTTCTTAATTACTTCATGCTGTTGTCAGGAACATGACCATGACATATTAATCCTTGGACCAAATATATGTTTATCTTACAACGAAAATGCATTAATTGCAACAAAAAATAATTGTTTTCCCCTTTTTCAAGGTAATTTATTTTCTTGCTCGTGCCGTTGGTTAAATTTCTTCAGTAAAAAAAAACAAAAACGCAACGTGCTGTTTTACATAACATATTTGTTAGTAGAAACATTTTTAATACATATTTATCATAATAAATACTTTATTCGCCCTAACCGATATTCCGTCCGGGATTTGAACCCAGCATTCAGAGAACGTAATGCCGACGTCTTTACCAATAGGCTGTCAAACTCGTGTTTGTGACGCGTTGAATGGGGAGGCGAGATAGGTGCAGTTGTGGTAAGGGGTGCTTCTACCTAGACTCGTATTCTACTTGTTTCTTAATCGGCTATGGAAGCCTTCAAAGTCCAACACTGTACACGCAATAAAAACATAAATGATATTACAGATTGAAAGTAGTGTTAATGTCTTTGACTCTGGTCTAGGGGTACCAGATCGTAACGATGATTTCACTTCACACAATAACTTGAGTTCAGTGCTATACCACTTCGAATTGTCACTGGTCTATACACTGGCCTGGACACGCATATTGTGCTCCTCGTCGGGCTTCTATGACGTCCAGATTTGGCCGGAGATGAGGTCCATCCGTTTCACTGATTCCGCTTCCTGTTGGGACGGTAAGGTCTCCTATGATCTCCCATTTCCTCCCAAAGGCTGGTATGCGGCTGTTACTCTCCTCGCCACGCATTTGGCTGTCGTGGTCACGGCTGCGTCTGATGGGCGTTGGCTGTCACGACACTATGAGGGAGGTCATCCTCCCTTCTCAGCTGTCTATTGATTTGGGAGCAGCTCGGTGGTGATCTACTCTACTCCTCCCAGACGTGTGCTGCTACCTCCACTGCGTCCGCTCTCTACCGGTGCTCGTTGCTACTTTGTCGGCCACTACCTCGGCTCGTGATGACGTGGTTGGCTATGCTGTGACTGCTGATCACTCAGTTCTCTGCTGCCTCGCCCTGTTGCTATATAGTTGTTTCAATACTTGATATCGATCTCGACGGGCCGCTGCATTCCCTTTTCTTAACTGATTTTCCCCGACTTTCACCGTTCAGCTGGACAGTAGTTGAATTGACTCGCCCTTGACTACTTCATGGGTCTCTGCTCCTGACTTGCTATTCGATATGGATTGGTCTACGCTAGGCTAACTCGACGCTGGCCCACTCGAGGTGGCTGACTCGGCGTACTGACTCGACACTGGCCCACTCGACGTGGCTGACTCGATGTTGCTCATTCACCCTTCCACGGCTACTTCCCTTCTGGGCCTCTTGACTTCACTGTCGCTACCACTCAACGACTACTCTTACAGCTCGACGACCACTATCATTTCATTCAGTGACTGCTTCCATCGCTCGACGTTAAACTTAATGGTAACTGCAACTCGATGGCTGCTACCTCATCATTCAATGACTGCTTCAGCTGCTCGACGTTTGATTAATTACTACTACTCGACGACTGCTTCACTTGCTTAATACTGTCCTCATCTCCTACCACACCTCGACGACTGCTATTACTTTGCCCGACGCTTGACCTGACTGATTTGACTACTGCCACTCAATGGTTGTTTGGTGAATGATGTTTGGGATGAAAACTAACGGCTGCCTCGACGACAACCAGGGGATTATGGCTTGCAGAATAACTTGGGGAGTTGACTGATTAAATGACTCGACGACTACCAGGAGAATTATGGCATGAATAATAACTTGGGGAGTTGACTGACTGACTCGACGACTGGCTTCATATACTGACTCGCTGACTGGCTTGGAGTACTGACTAACTGCTGACTCGACGACTACCAGGGAATTATGGCTTGAATAATAACTTGGGGAGTTGACTGATATAAAGTTATAATAGTTTTTAATAAATGGTATTGTTGGTCTGCGATTATTTATTTTAAGTGTTATGACCTACCTTGAGTTCTAGAGGCTGTGTTAAAGTACATAGGAGAATTACTAAGGATGCCAAGGAGCACTAAAACACCTGTGTTGATTGATACATATGTTAACAGTTAACAATATAATAAATGTGTTTAGCAGTGAAGTGAGCATTCATTTGTTTCTAAGTTTTATGGACTGATTTTATAGTTGGGGGTTAAGTTTAAGGAGAGTTTTAGAGGAATACGTGACATGTTACAATGCTATACCGTACAATACTTCAGAGTTTCTGAGACGGCGTTAATACCTAAAGATCTGTGTAAAGTATGTCATACTGGAGAGTTTGTTAACCACATTGCAGAACACGACTAGTAATCAGAGAAATCGTAGAGGCTATATAACCAGAGCATTTTAAGCGTGAATATTTTTATTTGATTTCTTAATCTACCTTAGTAGGGGACTTTTTGAGAGTTCAAGCCCCACTCGCTCCCAGTGGAGCGAGTGGAGCGGGAGGAGCGAGTGGAGTGAGTGGAGCGAGTGGAGCGAATGGAGCGGGAGGAGCGAGTGGAGCGGGAGGAGCGAGTGGAGCG
>QVQU01288377.1:0-11346 GCA_003456935.1 Machilis hrabei | reverse complement strand
CTCCAGAGGTCTTAAAATTTCGGCCGCTTTCGGGATAAAATTCCTCAGCCAACCTACCACACCTATGAAGGTGGCTAACTCTTTCTTAGATTTAGGCCGCTGGTAGCTTTTAACTTTTCGTACGTGCTTTTCGCACGGAGTAGTGCCGCGTTCGCCAACTTCCAAGCCTAGATATGTTACGTTATTTTTTAAGAAAGCACACTTTTCCACCCCGCAGGTCATGCCTGCTTCCTCCAAGGTGGATATCACTCTCTCTGCCTCTTGAAGATGTTCCTCACGAGTTCAGGGAGTATAGATAAGTACGTCGTCCACGAATACTTGCACGGTGACGTCTATAAATTTCTGTAAAATGTTAGCAATCGCGCTAGAAAAACTGGCTGTCCCTTGTTTAGTGCCAAAATTCAGCCGTTTAAANTGGAAGTTCCCCTCCTCGCATACAAATGCGTTATAGGGTCGGCTTTCCTCTGCTAACTCAATTTGAAAGTAAGCTTCTTTCAGGTCGATTTTTGTGAACCACCTGTCATTCTGCCACCTATGCCGCACTTCCTTAACATTCAACAAGGCCCAATGGCGGTTCTTACTCCTAGCGTTGACAATTCTTTGGTCATTACATATGCGCATGTCGCCATTACTCTTCGGAACAAAAACTTAGGGGCTGGCCCAGGGGCTAATGGAATGCTCAATGACCCCTATAGACAGAAGCCTCCGAATTTCTCGTCCCAACGCCTGCCTATATTTCCAAGGCGTGGGCCTAAACCTTACCTTCACTGGTCTATCGTCTGTCATCTCAATTACATGTTTCACTCCCTTCACCTTCCCCAGCTTATTTAAAAAAAATCGGGATGTCTTTTTATCATGTCCCAAACATCCTGGTCCAATTCCTGGCTTCCTGTCGCTCTCTCTTCTTCCTCCACCAGCTCTTCCGCGTCCACAGTGTCCACTGCTGCTTCTTTAATTTCATTCGCACCAGCGGTGCACGACTGGTACGTCCGCAGCATCGTCAATACTGGTCCCTCGCTAATTATGCTATCCATTTCTTCTTCACTCAAACCTTGCGTTTCGAGCAACACACGCTGCCCTCTGCCATCTGGTACTGTAATACAGCCTGCTGCGGCGTCAATAGACACCCCTAACTTCCGGATCGATTCCCATCCTATTATAAGGTCGACAGTTAGGTTAGTGTCAATCACGTAGACTCTTATATTCATCCTTAACTTGGCTCCTAAATCTATCACCAGGTCAGTCACATGATCTATCTGTACATCATTCGTTACCGACCGCATTGTGGCCTTCTCAGGAATAAGAGTGTGCACCGAGGTTAATATCTCACGTTTTACAAAATTACNCATACTCCCAGTGTCAAAAAGAGCTAATATGGGCCTACCTTCTAGCATCCACTTACACACCGGTAACTTCTTCATTTCTACAGTACTAAACTTATCTACTACCGACGCTATCGCTATTACACTGGAGGGTTCTCGATCAGCATCCCTTCGTCTTCGATACCCTCTCACTCGTTTCCCGATCTATTGATTGCGGCCATATTTTCTCTCACAAACTCCGCCGCTTCTCGCTTCTCTTTTTGCACATCTATCTGATAGTTTTGGTCCTTCCTATTCCCGTTGTGATTTCTTCCTTGATTCCCGTCATATCGGCCTTTGTAAGTTCCAAACTTTTCTCTCGGTTGGCTACTTCCTTTAAATCTGTTTGCGTTCCCAGTTAGAACCCGTTGTTCGCACCGTTCATATCTTTTCTGTCCGTTCTGACCACTGCCATATCTGGGTTGTGGCTGCAAGCGTTCGCGTCTGTCATTTCGTTGGCGATATCCATTATCGTTTCTCCACTCCTGACGATTGACGTTCGTTCTGGGATACTCTGACTGTCTCCATCCAGTCCTTCTGGTATTCCACCAATTTTCAGAGTTGCGGTTACCTCCGTTTTGGTACTGTCCATTGCGACTTCTATACGGGCCGCCTGGCTCTCTAAAATTTTCAGCCCCTTCGCTGCACGTATCACCACTCATGGTTTGCGTACCGGTCCCTCTCGTTTCTTTGGTCGTCTCCTTCTGCACCTCAGTAGCCAACACATGCATAGGCTGTGGATATTCCCTACGGTGTCGTGGTTCGGTCCTTGGATCCCGGCTGCGCCTAATCTCCTGGTATTCTTTCATCTGCACCATTATCTCAGCCAAGCTGAAACACTCCCTTGAACAACCAAATAAAAACGGCTTCATGTCATCTTCACTCCCTGCCACAGCAATATTTATCAGTGCTCTGTCATCAAGCGGTTGCTCCAACATACTGTTCAGGTTACTCAGTATTGAACAGTAGTCGTTCAACGTCTGTCCTACTTTCTGCTTCTCTGAGAACAGCCTCCTTCTTAGTGAATTATCTGAGCCTCGAAATTGCGCCAAAAAACAACCACTTAAAATGGTCATATTCAACTACACTGTCTTGCACCGTTAAAAACCATGTCTTAGCTTCCTTTCTTAACAATTTGGCAAATATGGCCGGCGTTAACCCCATGTCCAACTGGTCATAATGGTCCTCAACCTCTTGTAGGAAACCTACGGGATTTACTGACTCTGCTCCCTCGAAAAAAATATGTTTGGGGTACAACATATAAAACTGCAAGTTGTGTATATTATTTACCCCTAAATTCATACCCTTACTTACATTACCTGTTTCCTGTCAATATATCTGCAAAATTTACTCACGCTATCCCGTGGTCCTTCTCTCCTCTGATCTCCTCGTCCTTCAGGCTTCCTCGGTCTCTGATCTTTGTCCTTGCGGCCCCTGTCGACTCTGCCTATTTCTGATTAACGACTAGGTCCTGCCGCTGAGTCACTGTCTTCGCTGCTGCCTTCTTCATTGCCTTCACTGTTGTTATTTCTTGGTGGACGACACTCTGTCCGTAGAGGCCTGACGTCCCGATTCCATACTGGCTGTACCCCGGTCGCTCGCTGTGGTCGCTCCTCGGTAGCTGTCAAATTCACCACCAATGGTCTTTCCTTTTCAGTCACCTTTTTGCTCTCCATATCTTTGCTTCTTTCTTCATGTATCCGTTTCACATCTTTTTGTAATTCTTCAACTGCCCTGCTAAGCTGTGACACCTGTCCTCTCACCTCTTGGGCCTTCCTTTCCTGCTCTATTTTTTCCTTAGCCGCTTCGGACTTCACCTTTGCCACGTCTGCTGTGACAGTTTTATGCAATTGCTTCAGCTCACTATCGTTACATTCCCTGATATCCGCCAACTTTTTGCTCACTTCGCTCTCTCCCATCTTGATTGTATCAAAGACGTCATCCTGTACCGCACGCAAATCTGCCATACCTACATTGAGGAGATGTATGTCGTTACGCCACTTATCTACCTCGTTTTCTATGTTTTCCACTTTTTTATTCATCTTGACATTCTGGGCCTTCACTTCAGTTCTCAGCTTGCTCACTTGCTGTGTCACTCCACTAATTTGGGCCTTCATCTCCTTTTCCACTTGTGACACCTGGGCTTTGAGCTGTGACACCTCAGCTGTGACCTGTGCTTTAACCTGTGACACCTCATCTGTGACCCGTGACACCTCAGCTGCGAAAGTGAGATTAATGTGAATTACCACGAATTTCTCTACTCAGTATTCCCAAACGTTTATAGTTGATACTTTTTTATATTTTGCAACTTTGAGATGTTGCTGCTTGGTATAAATCATTCGAAACCGTGACAAAGATACATAAATCTCCTATGGAATNGAACCCATGACCCTCCGGCTATTGTCAGTAACAAAAACTGGTATAATCAACATCTGAAAACTCTTGGGGAAACTAAATCTCTTTTGACCAAAATGTATCGATATAACACTCTTAGCTATCAATCAAATAAAGGTCTGTAGATCCGAACCCGTTTAAATTATATTTTAACATCAAGCATTGGATGAAAATACGCAGCATTTTAAAACATTGGGTGGGGAAACTCGACTTTTTACAATCAATACTTTCAAATATAAAGCTATTTCCTTTTAATAGAATATATGACTCTGGATTCAACCCATGACTCTCAGTTTTAAATCAATACATTCGATTTTACTAAATAAAAAAAAACAATTAAGACTAACATTTTCTAAGAACTTATATATTGTCTCGTTATATTGAATACAATTTTCTGAATTCAAAACCGCGACCTTCAGATTTATTTCGTTACAGTCAATTTTACCACTCCTAATTACAAAAAACGTTGGCCCAAAAATCAACGTATTACGAGTAATAGCATCGTGATACAGCTTTTCAAGATGGCGTCATGCAAAATCCAAGATGGCGTTAGCCGCAATCATTAATATTTTTTTTCGATATCGGTACTAGGCTCTCTGTATGTCACGTGATGTGATGTCATTTCAGGAGAATTAATTTTATTTTATTGAAACCTGGTTTGGTTAGGATTCTATTTTTAACAATCCTAGGTTTACTGAGCAATCACTCTACCGACTGGGCTAAGGAGGAACGTATGTTAGAAGGTTGCCAATTAACCTTTTATGTGAATGTATTGGTGTGCGATTATGTATATATGACATAGCACGTGATATGACGTCATTTTAAGTAGATTTAATTAAATTTTATAAAAATCTGGTTTGGTGAGGATTCGATCTTGCTAATTTACGATTACTGAGCGACCACTCTACCAACTGGGCTACTTTCTTTTACTGTTTATCTTGTTCTGAGCCTTGCCCTTGTTACGATTTTCTATCTTTCATTCATTCATACATACATTCAACATCACAAACATCCATGCCTTACGCGGGATTCGAATCCAGAAGCTTTCGGTCTGGGCAACGCAAAACTTATGGGAGAAGGATGCCAATTAACCTTTTAAGTGAATGTATTGGTGTGTGAATATGTATATACGGAACACACGTGATGTGACGTCATTTTCAGGAAAATCAATTTTATTTTATTAAACCCTGGTTTGATCGAGATTAGATCTTGCAATCTTAGGAGCGACTACTCTATCGACTGAGCTATTGTGACCGTGTGAGAGAAGGAGGCCAATTAACCTTTAAAGTTGACGTATTGGAGCTTAAATTTCTGTCATCCAATATACTGTAACAAGTGGGTTTTGACTGGTCTGGAAATAGCCTAAGATATAATAATTAAGATTGCATGCAGAGTAAATGGATACTGTATAATGTGTATTAATTATGTATGTCAATTATTCACTTAATTAAAATGTATATGCCGTAGAAAAATATAAACCATGAATGTCGTGTAAGCGAAGGGAAATGTGTGCTGCGAACATACGTTTAGCTAGACAGTCAGCTAAGTGAAGCAGGTGGTGACCTTGAGAGATTCAGACAGCCGCCATGCGCACGAAGAGGCGACACTTGTGCCAACAATTGAACTGGGAGAGTGGAAAAAATGGTATAGGCAGCAACTGTGTGATTTTAATAGGCAGTTTCCAACGTCCTGCAAATATAGTAAAACGTCAGGCAAATGAAAGTATGAATTCTCATATGATTAAATAGGGTACACACCTGCTCTGCAAAATGAAAAGTGACCCAAACATATGTTGTAACTAGACTTTTCGCCGATACTGTGATACAGTAATTGACGATACTTTAGGCCTAATTTGCTCGTTGGAAGATTTAATGCAGAACGTGTCGTTTACGCCGTAAGTACTTTGTATTTGTATAAAACAACAGTGTTAAAGGTAGTCATGCTGATGAACTAATTTTGGTTGCAGTAATTAGACTTTGTAACGTCATTTCTCGAAGAAAGACTTAAGCCTCGTTTTCAACATTGAAATCGAACACGCGCCATTTTGAGACTGTAGTCCAGAAAGCACGAATAAAGTGATTCAACGTTAATGAAAACGAAAGTGAACGATTTATTGGAGCTTCACTCCCAGGCCTAATTAATTCCTTTATATTTATTGTGTCTTGTATGTGAGAGAGTTCGATGTGTGTAGTTAGTCGTGTATTAATATTTGTTGTATATTTGTAGTTTAGTTAATGGCCTTATCGATAGGTGAATAACTAATAGGCCGCAATAAGGGGCATTTAACCCAATGTTTATGGCGATTTCGAAACTGAATAGCCTGAGTTAACCGCTCGATAATTAATTATAATGGTGAATCAGCGCAGCGCTCAGATTAAGGTTTTGATATAGTGTTGAATGTTACCCAGGCTGAGTCACGGCTAGCTGAGGCATATGAACGAACGGAGAATCCGTTTTTTTTTGTACGAAACCTTGTACTACTCTGAATGAACTGGAAGAATAAGCCTTCAGCATAAGGGACGATACATTGTTGATCCTTTTTATTATTAAAGATCATATAAGTAATGTATCTGAGTTGTCCGAGTCCCTTATTTAGTAACTATAGCACGTAGAATAGTAGCCGAGGCTAGTGATACGTCACATTCTTGCTACAGTGGTGTAATAAGGGTGAATAAGTGTGGTGTGAATGCATGTATGCGCTCCGCTATATCTTAAACACGTCTGAGTACCTGAGAAGTGTAAATATTATTGTACATTGTGCTCTACGATGCAGAAAGGTGGAACTTGAGCTAGAAATATCACCAGGCATAGTTAGGTAGATAAGTATTGTAACACGAGTCGGGGACAGTGATTACCATCTGCACTGTCCTAGAGGGAAGTACAACCCTTAGCTCAGGACGGTAATTCCGTTGATACGGCTAAAGTGATGATTGAATATACCAAACTTTGATTGGCGCCCACCGTGTAGAGGTCGATCTATATAGAATAGCTGGGGTGTACAAATGTGTGATTGGATCACAGCGTGAGTGGCACAATCTTTGATTGGCTCACTGAGAAGCACCGTGAGTGAGAGGAGAGAAAAATTGGAAAAGAAAATTTCCTGGCGCCTAAGAATGTGAATAAAATGGAGGTTACCGCAGAAAGTGCGGAAGTAAATGTTGAGGTAGGGGAAGCAAAACCCAAGCCACTCAACGAGGAAGAACAGGAAAGTGACGACGAGGGGAGATGGGGGGACGAATTAGGTCCACCGAAATTAACTCGCATGGTACCAAGGTGGAGTAGGCGAAAAGAGTTAGGAAAAGTTAGTAAGCCTAAGGGTGCATTGACGGGGTCTTAAGCATAACAGACAAGACAACGGAGTCATGCACCAACACGCGGTAGGAGTAGTACGTCGAACACCGACGATGATGAAAGCCAACCGCAGTGGCAAGAGATTCTAACGCAAATTACACAACAGATATGGTCAGACATGGCATCAGGTAGAGAGGACACGGTGAGGAATATTGATCAGATACGATCAGACATCACACAAGTTAGGGAAGATACGGCTAAGAATAGAGACCTGCTGAGGGCAGATATGGCAAATAAAAAAGCTAAAATATCAGACATGAAAAAAGAGGTAAAGAAGGATATGATGCAGGTCAAAAATAGCCTTACTGAAGAAATTAGGAAAATATCCAGTAAGAGTGAACAGTCTATAAATAGTGTCAACGGAGACCTGGCACAGTTTTAGACCAAATTGTCCAATGACATAAAGGCCAAGAGTGAACTTCGTAGTAAAATCGAACGAAACACGGGTTGTATCGAGGCGGTAGAACTTCTCCATGGACAGCTGATAGGGCAGCTGGAGGGGAGAATGAAGGAGGTAGCAAAATGCCCCGCGCAGGATGGTGAGAGCTTTGAAAAGCGCGTACAAGAGTTAGAGACGGCGGTGAGCGCACTCCAGGAGGAAAGTACGCAAAGAAGGCAAAGCAGAGACTACGATTCTGACAGTGAAGGAGAGTGCAGTGACATAGACCAAAACGTTATAAAACTAGATGAGAAACAACCTCGCTGTGGGGCAGACCGAAACGTCGTTAAACTAGGTGATAAACAACCTCACTGTGGGACAGACCAAACGTCGTTAAACTAGGTGAAAAACAAACTCACTCTAGGATCGACCGAAATGTCGATAAACTAGGTGAGGATCGGGCTCACTGTAGTAAGACCCGAAACGTGGGCAAAATAGGTCGGATGGAGAACTAACGAAATGTTGATCAGGAGATCACCGGAACGAATTGGCACGATTCCAGTAGTCGACGAAGAAGCCCAGGCTGGAATCAAACCAGAAAAAGGGGTGACAGTGTCTCCGCCGGAAGCAACAGAATGCGGGAATGACGAGACAGAAACCGATTTTGGTACGAAAGTGACAGTGAACCGGGAAGCGAGATCTCAGGTAGGGGAAACCGGCGTCATCACTCAGGGACTGGGAAGACTCAGTCGACAGGTACTGAGGTCGTATAATACCGAAACATCTAGGTTATGATGGGTCCGAAACTGAAAACCCAGTAAAATTTTTTAATGAGGTCGAAGAATATTACGACCTGGTAGTAGTGGAATTAAGAGTACCTCTGATAGGCAAACTTTTGCCCAAAGATACAAGGACCTGGTTTAACTCGGTATTAACAAACGTGCATGTTTATGAGCATTTTAGGACAGTATTTCTAGAACAATTTCGGGGAGACGAAAGCACACTTTCATGAAAGTTATATGGGGCGAAACAAAAGCCTGGTCAAAATTTCAATGATTACGGAGCGACAGTGTCGAAAGTAAGTCAGATGCTAGCAGAGCCATTGCCTGATAAAATACTAATAAAAAAAATTGCCGCAGGATGCGATAAAGAACTGCATTGCATAATTTATAGTTGTACCAGAGAATGCAAAAACTTGGCACAACTCATGAGTAGAGTTAAAGAGTTCCATGAGTTGAAAAGAGGAACGGAGAGAGAAGTGAGAGGAAAGGGAGAGTTCCCGTAACCAACGAGAGTGCTAAATGCAGAGCTCCAAGCAGGTAGAAAGGGGGCGATGATGAGCTCAGGCACGCAAACAGAGGGAACAAGTCCCAGAAATAGTAGTCAGGGGACGGAATTATGATAATAATTATGGCACAGGCCAATATAACAGAGGTCGATATGTTGACAATGGGAATAGGAGATGGCGACAACCAGAAGGTTCGTTTAATTACGGGCCAGGAAGGTAAACCTGGCAGAATAACACCGGCAACTGGAATAATGGGAACTACAAACCCAGAGCGTGGGAGAAAGGGGCCAGACCATTGTTCCAGCGGTATCATAACCGAAAGGGGAAAATATTAGCCAGTTATTAGCGTAATAGGTAGGTGACCGAGAGAAATACGGTGACCAAGGCGCGAAGCAACAGAGGTATCAATTTAACAAAACGACACCAAAGTCGGGAAACGGACGAAGGGATGCATAGAGGACGGAACTGTAAGCCCTAACATTCGAGTACAGTTACGTCCAACCAAGAAGGTGATGAGTACAAGCCACTATCACATTGTAAGTGGAAGTTTGGAGGCAAGGACATGATTGTGTTAATNGACACAGGGGCAAATGTCAATTTCGTGCGGTCGAAGGGTGTACCAGCTGAGTGTAGACTCATACCAGCTAAAGCTAGTATGGGGTTGGTAAAAGGGGAGATAGATGTACATAATGCAGTTGATCTAGCTCTAGACATTGAAGTCACGCATAGTATCGCTATAACAGCGTATGAGGTCAATATAGAGTTAGCCTTCGAGATTATACTTGGTTGGGAAAGCCTTGAAAACATGAGAGTAGTAATCGACGCACAAAAGAGGACTGTATCAGCCCAAACGACGACCGGTGAAATAGTAGTACTGAATCACATGAGTCTAAATGGAGCTGACGAAGACAGGATAGGGATTGGTAGGCGATAAAACGTAGTTAACCTAACGAAGGCGGATGTATCCGATTTGGTAATTGTGGCCCTAAACGCTAGTGATACTGAGTACATCGAGACTACGGAAAGAGTGGACGATTTCCAACGAGTAATCGACGAGCACCCACGATTCTTTTCAGGTGAACTGGGGAAAATTAAGGGAATAAAGCATAAAATAGATATGGACGATACGACTCCAGTGAAAGCAAAATTTCGACCCACACCGTGGAAGTTTAGGACACCACTTCGAAAAGAAATACAAAGACTTTTACAAATGGGGGTAAGTGAGCCATTGCAAAGTCCGTGGTCATGCGCACTGGTTATTGTTCCGAAGAGTAATGGGGCCATAAGAGCGTGCTCAGACCAGCACCTTGTCCGGCGCAGCTGGGACCGCTACCGAGCGTTGTCAAATTTACGGGACGTGAGACAACGACTAAAACGAGCAAATTTATTTACGGTCATATATTTGAAGAACGCCTATTTTCAAATTGAGTTGGTAAAGAGAGTCGAAAGTGCACAGCCTTTATTTGTGAAGAAGGCAACTTCCAATTCACAAGAATTAATTTTGGTACCAAACAGGCTCCAGCAGTGTTTAGTGCGGTGATGGCCGACATATTGAAAGATTACATCGATCACACCGTTCAAGTATTCATCGATGATATTTTAGTGTATACGGAGGGCGATGCTCGAAAGCACGTAGAAGAAGTAGACCGAGTGATAACCACACTCGAAGAACAAGGGTTAACATGTGGACGGGAAAAATGTAAATTTTTGCAAACCCAAGTCAACTATCTGGGCATGCAAATAAACGCTCAAGGAACGCAACCATGCGTCAAACATGTAGAGAAGATACGAAATTATCCAAAACCTAAAACTAGAAAAGAATTAGCTTTCTTTATAGGGTTAGTTAATTGACTGCGGGATTTTATACCCAGAGCAGCGAAAATTCTAAACCATTAGATAGAATGAAACACGCAAAAAGTAACTTTCATTGGACGGACGAGTGTGACGAAGCATTTGATAGTATTCAGCGTCATATTTCCGTCGACAGTAAGTTGATTCGGCCTAAATACGACGAGCCGTTTAGCGTAGCTACGGATAGCTCTAAGACAGCCATTAGTGCGGTACTTTTCACTGAAAGTATAGAGCAACCACAGATAGTAAGCTTCTCTAGCCGATTACTAAAACCCTCTGAGTGTAAATAAGCTATTTTGCAAAAAGAACGCATGCAGAGTAAATGGATAGTGTGTAATGTGTATTAATTATGTATGACAATTATTCACTGAAGGAAAATGTATACGCCGTAGAAAAATGTAAACAACGTATGTCGTGTGACCGAAGGGAAATGTGTGCTGTGAACATACGTTTAGCTAGACAGCCAGCTGAGCAAAGCAGATGGTGACCTTGAGAGGTTCAGACAGTCACCACGCGCACGAAGAGATGACACTTGTGCCAACAATTGAACTGGCAGAGCAACAAAAATGGTATAGGCAGCAACTGTGAAATTTTAATAGGCAGTTTCGAACATCCTGCAAATATAGTAATACTACAGACCAAATGAAAGTATGTATTCTCATATGATTAAATAGGGTACACACCTGCTCTGCAAAATGATAAGTGACCCAAACATATGTTGT